>CM023203.3:19676274-19695718 GCA_004115045.4 Sinella curviseta | reverse complement strand
AACTTCACTCTGTTGTAATTACAGAATGGGGTTTGTCACTTTTGTCACAAATGAGATTTTTTTAATGGCTTAATCATTAACTCTCCATTTGATGAGCCGTTTTAACTTCTATCGGAGTAATGCGTCATTTTGACACTCTCCCCTTTATCTTTATACACATACCAACCAAATAAGTGTGCACAATTTTATTTCATTTCACAGAAGCCATCACCACGTATTTTATTGATCACCCATTGATATATATTGTATATTGTTAGAATCTACAACAATTCGCACTTATCCGTTATTGAGTTTCATTCATATGCAGATAGATAAACAGACAAAAATAAAATCTTGCCTCTAGTTTCTCAGATGGTATCCAAGATAATTGAAAATGTTGCTTCCTTATTCTTAATTCATTCATATGCTCTAGGACTGATACGTACAAAGGTCTATGTAGTGAAGTGACGTTAATTTGACAAAAAATACATACACCAAAAGAATACATAGGAAACCTGTAAATTTGAAACTTTCAGGCAGTGTACTCCAACAATCCAACCAAATTGCGATTCCACTGTGGTATATTTAAGTAGGTACATGTGCGTGTTATTATTGCATAATCATGGTGGCTATGTAACTTGATGGTAATATTTCGACCTGGAGCACCAATCCAATAATGGTGTTTTGTTGTTGTGATGTGTTGTGATCCAATGAAGATGTTTTGACGATAACATATTTGCATGTATAACTTGTCATATTACACTTATTTTATACTAATATTTTACTGGCTTTCAGTCACTTATAATGAGCAGTCATGAATGTTTTCCGGTGGTTATATTAATAAATTATTGCTCGTAATAAATTTTGTAAATCGAAACACCTGAAATCAGTAAACGAGGCTGTGGACTGTAGTAAATCAAAGAATTGATCTGGACAATCAGAAAAACGGCAAATGTATTTTTTAATTCTGGTGAAGAGTTTACGTGATAAAAATGTAGATATTTTACATGATCATATTAACTAGAGTCACATTTACCGAATTTTTAATACCTAATCATGAGAAGCATGCCAATCATTTAGTAAAGGTTAAGGCCAATCAAATTTTTAAGATCATACTATAACTAACTAGTAGCAATGTCTACACAGTATTCATATTAAGCTCAATTATGCTAACCAAGACTCACTAAATCCTACACATGTTTGCGAAGATCAATCTGGAGCATTGAGGGGCAGTAGCCAGTATCCCACTATTTGCGGTTTGCATGGATTGATCCAATGAAAAGCGTAAATAAAAACAACTGGGACGAGACAAGGAGTGTAATACAATAACTACGAAAGCCTAATTATGATTTTGGATATTGTTGACAGTTTTCGTTTTGCGAGAAGAGGTGCATGCCTTTGATACGTTAGCAGTGAGTTAACGAAAGTACAAATGATTGGTTCCTTATTTGTGCAAGCGTGTCGACAAGAGAAACCAGCTGCACTATCAGTACTTCCAAAGTCGTAAAGTAATAGGTCAAAATAATTACGATCCACTTTGGGTTCTTTCGATATTTCGAAAATTCCTCATACCATCTGTAAATCGATTAGTAATGTGTGCAGCCGTTGGCTTCGGACATGTTGTGCGCGCCTTCTTTTAAAATTATTGGGAAGGACAAGCTGATTACGTTGATTACACCATTGTACAAGTACGCTGTCATAACGTGCCGTCGTTCGGACAATCCTTGCGACCAAATTGAAGTGGTGTTGCAGCATATTAAGGCCTGTTTTGATCAATCAAACTAGTACACAGGTTTTCCAATACCTTATAAATACAACAGACTTGTGAACGAAATGATATATTTCGCAAATAAAACGAAACATCTACTGTTGAATAATTAACGACTAGCTGACATAAATTCCAAACCATTGCTGTCTGTTCCTAAATGCCATGGCTCTTCACTTGCTACTTTGATATGGGTTGCGCGTTCATGCCATAAACAGGTTTTCCAGTGTACGTGGGATGCAAGTTGATGTAAAACCTTGAACTAGGAGCAAAGTAAAGCACTGGTTAAATTCAAATATACGTTTATTGCTATACACTTCTAGATACTGCTCCAGTGAATATGTATCTACATAGAAAGTGACAAGTTCTGAACATGCGAATGGTCTGTCCAAAATCAGGTTACAAGAATTTACCAACTTTTATAATTAGTAGATGGTTCCCATTTCGGAATTCCAAATCAAATATGACCATAACATCGTTTGACCGGTGTACTAACAACAAAATTTACACTGGTCGTTAGACACGAGTGAAAAACGTCGTACACAAACCAATATAGTTTGATTTGGATGTCTCGAAAGATATAGTCGGGAATATATTTAGAGCTAGGAGTTGCATGTTGGACAAATTTAGTTTATATTCAGATCTTGTAGCCAGCGCAGCGCATGAACTGGCTATTTTAGAGCTCAATATTTATGATGAGACGCAATAGAGATGCGCAAACAGCCGCGCTAAGATAATTAACTAATTAAGAGAATGACACATGTTTAAAATACAATAAGCATCGTTTATACAAACACGTAGCTCATTATCTATGGATAAAAAGTAAAGTATGGTTCGGATAGAAAATATGGTCTGCAAACATCTGTTCCAAAATCAAGATGATATCATATTATAAGAGACAATGATAACAACCCACCTCCGACGTTTTAGTTTTCAAAACAAGGAACACGGTTCGTTGCAAAATAAACCTGATGAAAGCTGGAACCCTCTCCCTGTCCATCTTATGAAACTCTCCAACGCTTATCGAGATCATTGGACAACTTCTAAAGAATAATTTAGACCAGTAACAATTCAACCATGTGCTGCGAACATTAACTAATATATCATTCGAGTAAAGCATCGATTGACTTCCCAGGTCCATAATGATACAACAGACGGTAGTAATGACAATTACGAAAGCCAGCAATCCAAATATGTAGATCATTGGCAGCTGGTCTTCAAACGCCAGTAGCGGATACAAAACAAAGATGATTCCCGTTGCCCCCATAAACTGAACCGTAGGCCAGAGATATGTTCGAAAGCTTTCGTTACTGATGATTACCAGTACTTGGTTTTGTCGGTAGAGGAATGCTATATCTGACCTCAACGTATCATTTGAAATTTTGCTCGACAGTTTGACAAGTAACCTGTAATTATTAAATGTAAAATTGTACACGATGAACTTTATGTTTGTATTCAAGTTGAAATCTGGGCTTTGTGGTATTACTTACCTTAAATGTTTCAGGTTGTTCCTAACTTCATCCAATGCCACGAAGGCAACTGCTGACACGTTGGCTCCAAGAAATCCGGTTGGTACCAGAAACGCAACGTGCAACACGGCACGAAATAAGCTTCTTTCGCGGGTTAGAAATATCAGTGCCATAGGCATAATAATCGAAAACAAAATGATGGCCCCGCTGCAGCAAGTCAGCATCAAAAACAAAATTAAATTGTTTGGTGCGGCTGCTCTCCGCAAATGGTGAGTTTTGAAATATTTATATGCAAGACCTCTGGGTGTCACCATGATGCAGTTTAAAAAATGACAAATTTGATGCGCTTTTTTGCTAAAGATCCAGAATGAAACAATCGCTCCAAACTTTACGAGAGTAAGAAATCCTTGGCATATTGCTAAAAGCAAATTCGCTTTTATCACACTTTGTTGAGCTATGCTTATGAGATCATGAACAGTATACAAAAACGAGGTGGATAAAAACAGCAACCAAATCAACTGCAGTTCCATGTGCAGTTTCCGTTTAACCGAAAATCGGTACGGAAAGCTACTTGTGTGGCAATTTATTGGAATTAAGTAGCCTATAGCACTGGATACTTGAAATAGTGATGTCAGGCACTGGATTACCGCTACTGTCGGCATATTGTTACTCAAAATAACGCATGTGCTTGGATACTTTGTACCTAATAAAACTCATATCAAGCAGGCGAAAAGATGAACGACCTTTACGAAAAAAGTTTTGTGCGCCTACAATTTGAAGCTGCACAATTTTCGATCAAACAAATTATGTATTACTAGTTTTAGTTTTGATTTCGTTTTAAAATTAGAAAAACACCACGACCTGTTCAAAAGACCTAAAATGAGTTCTGCTATCCAACACTTGCACCATCCATTTTTCTGGAGCACAGTGGCCATAAAATATTAGTTATGTAGCTAACATATTCGTATACCTCCTTCCTGTTGTCACCGACGACGTGAGATGCACAAACAAGTTAAGATCATAAAGCATAATCTTAGTTTATACGATCGTCAACCATTTTGCAAATTGCTTTATTATTTCAGTTGATAATTACCATAGGGAGTTGTTGCATATCTTAGAAACTAATATCCCTTTGGTGGATAGGCCAAGACGGAGTAATCTTGGAGTTGTTTCAATACGGCCATTAAAAATTATACTCCGGAAATTACAATGACATTGTGTTTACAACCGCGACTGATCAAAAATATAATTGCAAATTAATAAGCAGTCAACCAGCTAAGGGTAAATTAAACTAATTATTACCTGTACTTAATATTTGGATTGTCGACGTAGATTCATAAATATTTAAATATGCACAATATGAATAGACATATTAAATTCCCATAATATATTGACAAGTTGCGATACGATGGTGGGTGTATTCGTGATGTCGAAGTCAATGTTGAGTTAAATATTTCATATTAAAGCTAATATATACCGCCTTACGTATATGTGTTGACTAAACTACAAATAAATATTTATTTTAATCTATTTGACTTGGCAGACACAGTTGATGGAATTGGCCCGGTAAACTGTTGTACTGCTACTTTATTAAACATGTATTTTACGCTAAACGCAGTACAGATATTTAAATCACGCTACTTAGATCGACGTCAGTTATAATTTACGTAATGACATAGCAAATTGATATCCTGCTGAACTCGCTTTAGTTTTTAGCACGAGAAATACGGTCCGTTGCAAAACAAATCTGATGAGCGCAGCTATTCTATCCCTGTCCATTTGGTGAAATTCTCCTACCCGAAGCGCAATTGCTGGGCAGCTTCGAAAGAACCGTTCCGACCAAGCACATCCCTTCCAACTTCTCACGTCCCTCAGAATTCTATTTGAGTATACCATCGATTGGCTCCCGAGATCCAGTATGATGCAGCAAATTGCAAATATTCCCAGCACAAAAAACGTCATTGCCAACTGGTAGAGCTTCGGAATCTGGTCTTGAAATGCCAATAGGGGAAATAAGATCCAAATAATTCCCATCGAACCTAGAAACTGAAATGCAGGCCACATGTATGTTTGAAAGCTTTGGTTGCTGATGATAACTAATATTTGAATTTCTCTATACAGCACCGCGATTTCGTCTCGAAGTTCTTCATCGTTCGACAATCGTGTCTTTGACACTAGCTCCCTGGAATAGATATTATCGTCTATATTCTGGCCGCAATATTCATGGAATGAAAAATATTATGTTGCATTACCTGAGTTGCTTCAAGTTGTTCCTAATTTCATGCAAGGCGATGAAGGCAGCAGCTGTAATTTCGGCACCCAAAACTCCTAATGGTATTAAAAGTAAACTTTTGACAATTGCCAAGGACGATTTGGATTCTGCCTCCAGGAAGTATGCAGTTATCGGAATTACAAATGATATCATTAGGATATCCCCGGTGCAGATGGAAAGTAACGAAAATAAAAACAGATAGTTATGGGAACGGCGGGATCCGCTACTATAATGCATTAAAGCGGAGTACGAAAATCCTTTTGGCCTTTGAAATACGCAGTTGAAAAAGTGGCAGATTGGCAGTGGGTTTTGATTAAAAAAGACGAAAACTGTGATGAGGCCGCCTTTGGTCATTATTATGAAGCCATGAAATAAAATTAACAGTAGGTTAGGTTTTCCCGGGTGTGTGAAATGAACGTAAAAGTCGTCGATACTAATCAGCAGCGATATGCACAAAACTGTAAGCCATGCTAGCTGCTTTCCTTTCTTCCATTTCCAATTTACATACAGACGGTAATCCAGGTAATCAGAATTACAGCTTATCGGAATTATGTGTAGAAATTCACTTCCAACATTTAAGGTTAATTGAAGTATTTGAATGACTGCAAGTGTCGGCATTTTTACAACGTTATGTTGAAGTTTACTGATTTTTCAATTATTTACGGTTGTGGCGATGCGCATTCAAGGTAATGTTGAAGTGACGCGGTACTGAATCTGCTCAGAGCTATTGCTACAGGTAGACAGTCGAATTTGAAAAATTTCCAGCTGTCACGTAACTCTGCTATATTTGTCATTCTATACTTTGTTGGATGATATGCGACATGGGTTGGGATTGATTTGTGATAGGAATCAAGCACTATTTAATTAAGTTAAGCAAACAAGAGGCCGAGTAGTGGATTATATATTTTCTGTGACGTCGTAGCTACACGTGGAGAATGTTGAACAGTAGCGAATACTGCTGCTTATGGATTCGAATAAATTTGTGTTCACTATAATGTTGATTATTATAGGAAGGATGTACATGGCATTGGCGGGGCGTTTCAATATCCTCTTAAAAAATGTTTGGTCTGCCTGTCTTTATATCTATACTGTAAAATGATTTCAACGGTTTAAATTTAAATCCTACACCGAGCCATGTAATGGTTATTTTGAGCCGGCGACACAGTTATCTTGTTGACGGCGGCCAGAACTATCGCTCAAATTGAAACGCCTGATTGTTAATAATAGCGTGTTACATGCATTATTCCGTCTTGGGTTTTTGTTTTTACATAACTATAAATAACGGCGTATTGGACTCACTAGATAATGTGACAAAAATACATGCTGGCGGCAAAAATACAAACATCAGACTATAATCAACGACACGGCTGCCGGAGTTTGGAAAAATCCGTCATGTTGTTATACCAATTGCGTAAACCTTATTCGATCTTCACGACCGTGGAACGGTGTTTAAAATTACTTCGGCAATCTTGACTCTTTTCAATTTGTAATATTGCGGTATTCATATACATCCATTTTCGACCCATATTATGATAAATTTTAGAAGCAAATAAACGCTTACCGATAGACATCCATAAAATTGCATGTTCCCACCTGGTTAGGATAAATGCACTATATTTTGGTTTATGCAATGATTTGATATATAACCACTCTTGACTTTTTCCTGTAAACTGGACATAATAATTCAACAAACTAAACAATAACCTACAATAAATGTGGTGGTGAGTAAATTCAAACTTTGAGGACTTACTATATGTACAAAAAGCGCGCTGAAAATGATACAACTTTCAGAATCTGCCAAACGTTAAGTGCTTAGTCACTACTCTACTGGGTACTCTCATTGTAAGAAGTGTATATTTACGGGTATTAGTATACTTAACATTATAGGTTGGTTGTACACGGCGTGGGTGGGGTTATTCGAAATCCTTTTGCTTGTGTGATTACATATTTTAGTTTACATTCAACTAATACAGCTTGCTGAAATACATACCGAGTATAGTTAATGACAATAAAGCACGGACCTGAACTGTTTCCACTAATTGTCAAGGACTTACCTCAATGGCGCGCTAAGGCTCGTGTCGAACCAATCGTCTGGTTCCAGGTTTTTTTATGACTAACACGGAAACGAATCAGAGTCTGAACCGCACTAACTCTTGGTATTTTGACTTTGTTGAATATGTACAATTTTTAATTGCTGTAATTAGTTTCATGGTACTTGGAGCACCACTTGCAAACGTTATACTTGTACCAAATGGATACATAAAAATACAGCACTTCGTTTCGAAAACGTTGTGTTAATTATATGAGAAATTTCAAATCAAATCGCACATTAATATACAATGCAAATTATTTGATACACTGTGCGGTTCCTAAAAAGTATAGTTGGCTTATTTTAATGGTATCTTGCTAGTTACGATTGAACTTGAGCAATGGATTACAATGATATTCAGTCGACAAAACGTTGCGTAGTATGTGATTAGTATACTGCAGATGCATGTGATGTGTAAGACAAACTAATAAATTAAATTCCATACATAAATCGGGACGTCCCAGCATCGGCAATCAAGTACATTTCCTATGTACATAACTATTGATTTTTTTTGTCTAGAGGAAAAGGATTTGTACGTCAGAGTGTTTTTATATAAGTAATTAATATCTGGTAAATCTATTAAATAATACATCAATAATATATCACGTTTTGCGAAAATTAATGAAGACTTTATGTGGACTTGGATGTTGGGAATAAACGATTCCTACTTCGGCTGACGTAAATAAGTTAACGCGTTACCCAAAATGGGAGGGATGCAAACGGTTTTAATCATTTCGGGCTCATGTCTTGGGACCACCATAATTTGAATCTAACAATTTGTTAGTACATTTTCATATTTACGATACTTGCGGCGACGTGTCCAACATAATTGTAATTCTAAATATGTTTGTGGTCTGCAATTACTTATACGGAATTATAAATAACTTGCATGTATACATTTGGCAAGCACCGTGCCCATTTGAACCAGTTGGAATAATGCAGTATGTTCAGTGAATGATTTGAGGGCTTAGATGGCAGAATAACTTATCATCAGTTTATCTTAAATAATTCCGTTTGACCTAGTGTGCAACACGAGAAAAAATGTTCTCTGCAAAATAAATCGAATGAATATCGGAGCACGTTCACTGTCCATTTTGTGAAATTGACCAACCTTCAACGATATAGGTGCACAGCTTCTGTAGCACCTTCTTGATTGGTCGTATCCTTTGATTATGCGAACGTCTTGAAGTACCCGTCTTGACAGTATCAATGTTTGACTGCCCATGTCCAAGGTTATGCAACAAACAAAGATTACGATTAATGCAAACGATATCATTGCTAGGCCAATAACTCCTTCGAATTGCTTGCGAAAAGCAATCAAAGGATACAGTAGCAATATTGACACAGCAGCTCCCAAAAATTGAAAAGACGGCCAGAGATACATCTGCAAAGCTTGGTTGCAAATAATAACAAAAATCTGTATTTCACGGTACAGCCTTAAAATGAGCCAAAATTGTTGTTTACTTCCGCAAGCGCCGGTCCACTTCACCAATAACCTGCAATAGAGAGGAGGAGTCGTAAATTCCAATAAGATATGCGCATGACTCAAGAATGTGGTCAATGTGAAGTACCGTAATTCTTTCATGTTTCTGGAAATCTCGTCCAATGCAATCAGCCCGATTGCACCAGCGGCTGCTGCAAATAATCCAGTAGGATAATGAATCAATAAATTAAAAGCAACTGTTAACCACTTATGGTTGCATCCAAAGATATATGACGTTAACGGCGCTAGTACGCATAAGACTGCCACGGATTCTGAGCAACAAACGATGACAAATGGCAGCAAATATTTGTTATAAGGAGCGCGAATGGGTATATACTTGCTCACAAATCCTTTCGGCGTTTGGAGAACACAGTTGAAGAATTGGCATATTTCAAGTGCATGTACATTAACAACAAGAAATACTCCGATACTTCCAATTTTAGTAATTATTGAAATCCGTAGTACAATGAAGCCAATAGTACGTTACTCGACAAGTTTTCATAGAAAAAGATTAGCGTTGCAATTAAGGACACGAGAAGATATAGAAGCCAGCCAGTGTTGAAGAAGCCGCTACGTTGCTGTTTCAAGGATAAGTGGTGGCGGGAGTTGTAGAATATGCAATCTATTGGAACCAGAGAGAAAAACTTACTGGAATTGGAAATCACTATTGCAAAGACGCCCCATGCACGCCCCCTATATTTTGCACGCCCCATGCACGCCCCCTATATTTTGCACGCCCCATGCACGCCCCCTATATTTTGCACGCCCCATGCACGCCCCCTATATTTTGCACGCCCCATGCACGCCCCCTATATTTTGCACGCCCCATGCACGCCCCCTATATTTTGCACGCCCCATGCACGCCCCCTATATTTTGCACGCCCCATGCACGCCCCCTATATTTTGCACCCCCCATGCACGCCCCCTATATTTTGCACGCCCCATGCACGCCCCCTATATTTTGCACGCCCCATGCACGCCCCCTATATTTTGCACGCCCCATGCACGCCCCCTATATTTTGCACGCCCCATGCACGCCCCCTATATTTTGCACGCCCCATGCACGCCCCCTATATTTTGCACGCCCCCTATATTTTGCACGCCCCCTATATTTTGCACGCCCCATGCACGCCCCCTATATTTTGCACGCCCCATGCACGCCCCCTATATTTTGCACGCCCCATGCACGCCCCCTATATTTTGCACGCCCCATGCACGCCCCCTATATTTTGCACGCCCCATGCACGCCCCCTATATTTTGCACGCCCCATGCACGCCCCCTATATTTTGCACGCCCCATGCACGCCCCCTATATTTTGCACGCCCCATGCACGCCCCCTATATTTTGCACGCCCCATGCACGCCACCTATATTTTGCACGCCCCCTGCACGCCCCCTGCACGCCCCCTATATTTTGCACGCCCCATGCACGCCCCCTATATTTTGCACGCCCCATGCGCGCCCATATATTTTGCACAACCCAAGCACGCCCCATGCACGGCCCTTATATTTTGCAAGCCCCATGCACCCCCCTTTATATTGCACGCCCCATGCACCCCCCTTTATATTGCACGCCCCATGCACCCCCCTTTATATTGCACGCCCCATGCACCCCCCTTTATATTGCACGCCCCATGCACCCCCCTTTATATTGCACGCCCCATGGTCTCTTAACTTGTTTGTTTACCTTTTCGAGCACGCCCAAACGGTCGTTGTAGTGAATGGAATACATTTTCCTCCACCTCCAAAACACATGTTTTCCCTCCATTCCCTCCAAAAAATACAGTACCCAAAACATAAGTTCACTTTTCCCCAGCTGACTTTTATGTGCATTTTTCCTGCGTTCTCAACATATTATTGTGAATTTAAACGTAAACATAAGTGTGAATTATAAATATTTTTAATTCCTCCTCTATTGGTTAGGCTCTAAAGATTGACGAAATTCTACAAAATTATTTAATGCATAAATTAAGGGAAAATGGGCATTCACTACGACATGCGCTGCTCCTCCGGGAGCAGCAGAGTTCAGCCCTGAACCTGAAGGCGAGCTGTTCCTGGAGCATCTTTACTTCTCCGTGTTTGAGAACGACTTGGCAAGTACTGTCAAAAGTTACAACTAATTTCTATTTAACTAATTCTCGAATAAACGGTTAATTTCATCATATTTTTTGCTGCTTCCAGCTGCTTGAGAATATTTTGTCCATCCTCCTCTTCCAAAATCTAGAGCTACGCGTCCATGATCGAGACTCATGCACCTCCAAACTCTCCTGCTCCGAAGCTAGTATCCTCCTACAAGTGTCCCGCCGTTGGAACCTCGCCGTCTCCTCCATCTTCTTCGATGGTGACAGCAACTCTCGACTAATCTACTCCATCCAAAACACAATCAGTTTCATCGACGGATTCGAGAGAAGCACTTTGTACAACGACGGACCTAACTGCTCCCACCACTCCTTTCTACCATTTTCCGTCTGGTGTTATCAATGTCACAATTCCCAATATCCAAGGTCTCCTTCTTCGAAAAGCTACGGATCCACCTAGACAGCGCCGCCTCCCTCATTAAACTCGACATTCAACATTCTTCGCGGATTGCCGTAGAAAAGAATATTTGGTTCCGGTGTTGCCTCCGTTGCCCAACGTCCGGTTTGGAGCCGTCCAGCTGATCAACGTCTATTGCGAATGTCCTGATCTTCCAGATCCATACGAGTACCGCTACGTGAATAGGAATTTCCAATGAATTTCCCCCAAAAATCTTTTCGACGCCTTCCTCCAGAACATTTTGGAGAACTTCCCAGAGCTCCTGGAGGTATCATTCATGAAAGGGGTGGTGCCCGCACTTGCAATATATGTTTCCTTCAGCACCTTCAAATCAACATCCACCTCAACGACTTCGAGAGGAACAGGAATCTGTTGTAACTTCAAAGTCCACTGTTGCCACCACTCCACCATTGACCGCTCTTGAATTTGAAGATCTTCACCCGACAGGACTGGACCGCCTCTACAAAAGCCTGAACGACCCTCGCCTTTGTGCATCCTCACTGGAGCACCTATCCTTGCAAAACTCCTACACCTCTTACTGGACTACTGGACACCTCCTGTAGTAGACCTGGCCGGGCTTCCGGTGTTTCCGCGTCTCAGGACGTTGACATTCGGGGATCGCTCGGTACAACTTGGAGTTCAGGACACCGCTGAGGTCAAGGAGGTCGCCATTGGTACCTTCTTGGCCGGCCAATACGGCATACCACGGTTTGCCTACCCGCTGAACGGCTGGGGTCACGACCCCTTCCGTTGTCCATTGCTCACGTCTCTCGAGCTTCATCCGGGCCAGATTGCCACTATTCCTGGACGGGCCCCACGATGGCGTCCCATTCCACTGGAAACGATGACCCAATCCGGTCCAGCTTAGGGTGGGTCGTCCACCTGAGCATAGTGGTCGGCTGGGATGTATTTCTGGAAGGATCTCGGAATCTGATTGGAGTGACGGGAGCTCAGCTAAAGTCTTTGGCTGTTAAGGTGGATTGTTACATTCATTGCGACGATTAGGAGCCGCGCCATCAGGGTCGGGACGCCTTGTTTCTTTGGGTCACTCCGGAAATGGTCAAGCAGCCGAGGAAAAAGTTATTTTTGATGACGAGGAAGCCCATCAATGGTCCATTCGGAATTTGACGAGCCTTCAAAAGTTCAGCTTGAATGGGGAACAGCATGTGGGCGTCGGGAAAAGGTGGACGTTAAGGACTGGCTTTGTGTCCGAGTTGGCGTCTCGACTGGCGCTTATGGAAATGACTGCGGTGAATCATTTGAGGCTCGGAGGCTCCTTTGCGGTTTCCGAGAAACGCGTGCAACTTTGGTGCAAGAGCGGTGGAGGAGCTAGGAGCATCGACAACCAATATTGGAGTTAATCTTTCGAAGTGTACAACAAACCTTACAAACTTTTAAGAAATTAAGATATATGGCGTCCTGATTACCATAATTTCAGTCATTAAATTTTTAAATTAAGAAATAACAACTGTGTCATATATACTCACAACATTGCTAACCGATTAGTTGATCTGAATTTCAAAATAATTTAGATTTTGTTTTTAATTTATTGGGGCATTGTGAGACTCGTTCACTAGGTATACAAAATATTTTGGTTTGCTCTATGTTCGACGTCATCGGAAACACGAAATATATTTTGGTGTACGTTCATAGATAATGATTATTTAACACTGTTCGAGCTAAATAAATTCAAAGTTAATTTCCCGTTATTTATTTCACTCAAATGCTTTCGCATGGGACCACCAATAAAAGAACGATTCCTCACAGCCCGCAACTTTATATTTAAACTGAGTGTCACCGGATTGTATACTGGAATGAATTTGTAGCAAAGATTTCGCTGAGTACGACTTGGATCACTGGAAGCAGATGAACTCCGTATTTTTAGTATACATCCGGGTATCTTGAGAACTTTTCTTCCACGTTTTTCGTACGAAGTAGAACATTCATCCTTCCGTTCTTCATTATGCCTATGAATCAGGTGAGCTTCTAACGCGTAACGATGATCACACGACTCAGAACACACAGACCCTTGACTCGGCTTCCACCCAATAATCCGTATCATGTCAGCTTGTAGCACTTGCCTCCTTGAAAACTTCCTGGAGCACACGTAACACCGGAACCGACCAGCTTCCGGCGTCTTGTGGAATTCGTAATATACGTATTTTCCGGCTTCCGATATTGCACCAACTAGAACGTCGTGGTGTTTGGCAGCCAAATGTTACCTTAATGGCGTTGTATGTCCAAACTTTTGATTACCATCCGGAGCCGAACAACTGTACGGCGTCCCGCCCGTTGAAGTCCCTCGACGAGTTTTTAACTGTTGGAATGTTCCATGCGAACACAATTATCACATTGATATTCTCAAGAGCAACGGGAACTACATCATGAGACGCATTTTTGCTGGTCCGTCCTGGACTTGCAGATCTTGCAGTCCAGCTCTCGTTCCTAGTTCTGATGACATGTTCATTTTCAGTACCTGTTCTTCAACATATGTATGGCAACAGATTAGTCACCTTTGAGCGTATCACTGGCGTCGGTGTTGTTGACGTACTGAATTTAGCACAACCTTTATGCTAACAGGTGCGGACCGAGACAAATGTGTGACGCATTTCGTAGGGCTCCCAGCGAGGGGTCTAGAGATCTGGAATGAATGTGAATTGGATAAAATGGAAGAGCAGTTAAAATGGAATGGGATACAATCTGTGCACTGGAACCGCTTGGTGTTTGCGAAAGACATTATGACGCCTTCGTGGAACTGCTGCTTTTGGCGGATGAGCTAAATTGCGCAGAGAAGTTTTCCCCGGAATTCGTCGCAGCCGTCGATTTTTGAGGGGTCGATCCCATCAGTATTGTACAATGACATGCGGAAGTAGGAAGGCCACCACAAATCTAGCGGCTGCTGTTTCCACACCAGTTACGAGGGCGGAGGAGCTGGATCCTCTGACTGGAGCTCAGGAGCTTAAATGTCTAAATATATAATTACTCTGTCAGTGCTATTATCATCAAGCGCATCGCACTGTGATAAATAAATCGGTTAATAAGTCCATGTTTCTCAGTTTACCCCATAATTGGAAAATATAATTTATTAAGCTTTACTACCATATGAGTCACAAGACTGCATTAATTCAAATAACAGGAAACAAATGTTATTAAGCGGTTTAAATTAGCTCAAGATGATAGTAACTTTTTTTACTAAGCAAAACAATACTGGAACCCAACAAAATATTTTTACGATAACCGATACGATAGCCAATATTCAATAGCAAATATTGTAAACGTATCCACGAAAATTAATTGGCTTCAGGCATGACCGGTGAGCTTTTCTGCTGCAGAAATCGCATTTCTCATTGTCGGTCGTTTCAATTAAAGTGTCACAACGTTGGCACTTCCGTTTCCTTTTTCCATTGATCGGGTCGCAAGATCCAACAATCAAAGCAGCGATGTGTTTCCTGTATTCATCCACGTCCGGCATATGTCCAAAACACCAACCGCGGACGCTAGATTCAGCATAAAAACAGACGTAAGGACCGCACTGCAGTGCATTGTTTTCCAAAGAACGCGAGGCATCCGGGTAGACAATCGACCATTCATCATCTACACGATAATTATACTTCGGATTAAAAATCCCCTGCAGAATTTTCTGTTTAGCTTCTGGTAGCACGTATTTTCCAATCGGATCTAAAACTAAATAAACAATTATTAGCTCAATTCATTCTAGTTTCGGGATGACGTTTCACGTCTGATATTTAGAAATATTTATTACTTAGGTACGTACCTAGAATTTCGCGTTCCTTTGGGTGAAGGATGAACAGAATCCAATGGTTATTGTCTTTGTTATGAGGCACTAGGATACGTCGAACTTGATCCCAGTTGTGGCAATCTTTTTCCTGATTGGGACTAGGCAGTGCGAAAAGAGAGTAGGTAGCGTGACCCTCAAATATGTGGAATGCTTCGGAGACGGTGAGGCAAATGTTGCCGTCCTGCTCCGCGTCCGTAATCCTCATAAAAAATGCCGACACCAACGAATCAACCATCCAGTTTCCAGTATCTTTGGTAAAGTCACTTCCGAACGATTCAGCCATTTCCTCTAGGTCAGATTCGTCATGATAACTCTCAACCGTCTTCATCTCTGAGAAGGATATGTTTCCCGTCGGGAGGCTAAGGAATGTTTTGTTTGAGTTGCATGAAGTCAGCTTCGGAATTTTAACTATCTTGTGGTTCAATACAACCGACACTCCATTGGGCTCTTGTGACCCTGATAATAGATAATTAGTTAATTAATTATTAGGGTAATTATGTACAATATGTGATATCGGTACGAAAGTCCGTGTATTGTATACTTGCCTTCAACGACTGTGGAAAGCTGATCCTCACTGCAGTCTTGAGTGTCCATGGAACCTTGTTCGGATGGAGTGCAGTCATTCATCTCATGATTCGGTATTGCTAGTCGAATAAAAAGCATGCAGTATTAACATTTAATTATATTGTAACCACATAATGAATATGAATAAACTGTGTTTAATTATATAATATTACATGAATCGGGAATAGATTTGTCAAGAGGAATAGCTAATAGTCGTTTTCGAACACGTTGTCCTTTCTTTGTTCCAACAGCTTTCGTTGCCGTTAAGCTATACAAGGAACCCAGACTAGGCTGGTTTCGTTTAAATTTGAACTTGCTCTCTACCCCCGTTGTCATAAGAACTGCCAGAAGGTGTTCACAGTTTGAACTCCGTTTGCAGGAGCATGGTGGCCGCTTTGCAAGATTAACCTGAATAAGATGGTAAAGCAAACAATTAAATCTTGGAATGATTAATAAAAATGATGACTTTAATTGAATGCAATCGTGTGGTTACGCACAATGTAATTACTTCCTAAGAAGCCTGTGACAACAAACACGCCTTGTTTGTAGAGTAGTTCGACCCTTCCTTTCTCCACTAGAAATTTGGCAATTCCCCTCAAGGTTACTGTGTCATGTAACGATTCAGATTTGTAGTCTTTACGAGTAAGCAAATTTGACGGAAGCGTTCCATCCTGAACAAGACATGCCGCTGCTTTAGGATCATAAGCATCATTCAGATTGGCAGGAATGTGGATGTTGGTGGGAATATTTTGCTTTGGCTTGAAATCTCCTAGATTTTGTAGTCCTCGTGAAATATTGAAGATACTGTCCACTTGGTAGAAATACCACACGCTAATTGCTTGGTAAAAGCTGGATCTTTTTTCGCTCATTAATCTTTTAAAAGCTGCATTGGTCGATTCTGCGGCGTTATTTGTAATACCGGAGATTTCGTTGTAGATGTTTAGCTGCTCCAGCTGTGGCCTGTACGATTTGAGAACATCTTCCTGGATATATTTTTGAAAGTAATTATGAAATTCAGGCACCCAATCTTCCTTGAAAACCGACAAGTCATTATTGTATTTTTCGGGAGAGGACGATTGTAGAAGTTGTAAAACTTGGCGTTTGTAGGTGCTGGCGGCGGATGATGAAATGTGCTTGGTCACCCATTCTCCCACGTTCTATAAAATCACATTAGCAATGTACGAATTTTAAGCAAAGTGCAGTTTATATGTGCAGTTAAAATGTGGTTGAGAATGGAAAAAATATCTACTTACTCTACGCATATGGTTCCAACAGCAAATATGCCTTGCCAGTGAAAAATGGTTCGAAATTCCGTTCAAAATAGATTTCTCTCTGTCCGTAACTATTACGTTCTTGCTGTTGTTGAGTTGACAGATTCGACAAACGGTCTCAAAAAACACGTTATGAGAAGTTTCATCTGTGACTTCGTGAAACATGACTGCAATTGGAACCAAGGGCTCATTTTTGAAAAGCGGATGCCGCATGGACAGTATAGATGTGAAAAACTTCCCCACGTTAAAGGTTGTGTCGTAATGGAGGACGAGAGGAATTTGCTTCAATGATCTCAGGTGGTGGTTCATTTCCGGATGAACTTGAATGACAATGACGCTAGGAAGTAAATCCAACTTTGCGATTACTCCCGGGTACTGCTTTCCGAACAAGTATACTTCAAAAATATCATCATGCCTCATCTGCTCCTTACTGAGGGCATACTGCAAATTGTACACTTGTTTTTTGTTTTTTGGAAGCAGTGATGAGTCTTTCCCCCCGTGTTTCATGACTGCATCCCTCGTGACCTCCCTATGGAAATTTAAAAAAATAGGGATCGTTCTTGGAGAAAGTGATGTAGTGGGAATATTTAACTTTACTCATAAGATCGTTCGTACCTCAACGCTTGTCCTGGTGATTTTTTTGCCCGCAGCTTTTCCAGTAGGTTAATTTTCACTTCCGGGCGAGTCCTTGAGTACGCTTGGGCAGAGGACGTGGGAGCCAAACCGTGCTCTGAAAAATGTGAAACAAGTCGACAATTATAAATAGTAAATACAAGCAAGGTGTTGCGCTTGAAGATTGAGACATTCATAAAATAGTTAATTGTTGAATCCGCACCACGCGAAGACGTTGATAATTGGCTATACTCAGTAGGTGAATCAATGTCCCCTTTGTCCATGCTCTCTTTATCAGCAGCTGCATAATTTATACGGGAAAGTGGATTAATTGCTAATTAAGAAATACACTGAAAAAATATACTAAAAATTAAATTATGTTATATATTTATACGAATATCGTCCGCTTCATCTCCTAATACAGAACATTTGTCGCCCACCGCGCTGCTCCAATTATCAACACAAGGTCGCTTCGTCTGGACTAAAAATCATCAAAATCGAAATGATATTGTAAGAACAACCAAGATGATTACTAATTATGACCCACTGGTTGTTGGGTACTTACGGTCTTTATAAATTCCTCCCGTTCGCTTTCTGGCAAGTGGAAGCCTTGCAGGGGGAATGTGCACAGGAGGCACAGGGTTATATATTGTCTTCTCCGGAGTCGCAAATCCAATTAATTCTCGCATGAACCTTGCGCCAGATTTCATGGGCGTTTCCTTCACATTTCCGTGAGCTGCAACTGTGTAGGATTCCAAGTCGAAGGATCCCTTGTAGTGTACGACGACTTATGGAGACTTCCAAGAATTCGGGGGCTTCACCACACAACCTATATATGTTTTAAAGTTCATGCTTTACATTGGGCTCGATGGGAATTGACATACATGTAGCTAATTTTAATAATTAGTGAATTTGAAAAATTACCAATTGGAAAGTACTCGTTACGGTAAAAGTCGACTTTTTCTTTGTTGACCACGAGCTGGAAGGTAGACCGTCTGCACCATGGGTTACTTTTGGGACGCACGAATGTTCTAACGTTCCTCCACTGAAACCCATCCTTTCTCCAGTAGTGTTTTGTTGTATCGGAATATACTCGAAATATGAATACCTGAAACCATAAATTAATATTATTATTCTCAGAAGACCAACATGGAAAAACAATTCTGAAATACCAATAACTGTCACTTTCAAAATATGATACTGCTCCTACCGACTTGCGTTTCACAATTCCAATTGGGGAAACCGATGATACCCTCTCAGGTTGAATATTCTCAAAAAAACTGTGCACCTCAGGAAGCAGTAACTTCCTTCGACTTTTGTACTTTACGGCACTCATGATTACACGGAAAGAACTGTGATGATGGAATGGTTACCTATTACATACGGCAAGAAAAGACTTTAACTAATGACAGTTTAAATTGCCTTCATCAATGAACACAAGAGACAAAACAGTAAAACACAAAAGTTCACTTGCTAAAGTTTTTGCAGTGGTTCATGTACACAATACAAGACAATGTGAACTGTTTCTGTTGAGCTGACAGCTGTGGCAGGAGGATGACCGCCGGTGGTTACCGGAGCCAATAAAGGAACACGTCAGCGCAAACCG
>CM023203.3:19665648-19676174 GCA_004115045.4 Sinella curviseta | reverse complement strand
ACTCAGCAAGCTAACATGTAGCAAAGTGGCGGAGCTTGGACACCATTAACATGCATCTTTCAAAATAGTCAACTGCGTACCACTATAAGAAATCGTTTGTTAAAAACAGATGGATATACTCCAATTCATCATCAAGAACATAAAAACCAAAAATCAGGTATTGCCGTTAAACGGAAACCGTTACGATTAAAATGCCTTCGGATTTTCATAAAGAACACTCAGGGGAGTCGAATGATATGCCACTTGCCCTAAGTGGCTTTTAAAAACTTCGAAATCGTAACGGTTTCTGACGGTTACCGTTGGCCGTTATGGCTGCCAAGCTTATCACATAAAACGCTTGTGGTGACAAGCCGTTTATCGAAAACTGAAGTCCAAAATTCAAGACCATTTAAACAGGACCATTTGAAATCGTCGTAACCGTTAAACTGTAACCGTCAACCCCGAAATGACCTCATATCTATATGTTATGGTCATAGACGATTCGAATGATATGCCACTTGCCATGTGACATTTGAAAATTTCGAAATCGTAACGGTTTCAAACGGTTATCGTTGGCCGTTATGGTCGCCAAGCTTGTCCCATACAAACATTGTGATGGGAAGCCGTTTGTCGAAATCAGAAGTGGAAAATTCCAAACCACTTAAGCAGGAGAGCAAAAAGTGTAAAATTATTTGAAATCGCTGTAACCGTTAAACAGTAACCGTCAACCCCGAAATGACCTCATATCTATTTGTTATGGTCATAGACGAGTCGAATGATATGCCACTTGCCATATGTTACCATTTAAAATATTTGACCTCGTAACGGTTTCTAACGGTTACCGTTTACCTACGTATTTCAAAATCACGCTGGACCCTTCTGAGGTGACCACCTATCGATTGCCGAAAACAGATTTCAAAAAAGTCTAACCGTTTTTGAGTTAGAGCGCGCACGGACGGACGGACAGACAGACGGACAGACAGACGGACAGACAGACAGACGGACAGACAGACAGACGGACAGACAGACAGACAGACGGACAGACAGACAGACAGACAGACGGACATATCGATCTTATAAAGTGGCTCCGCCACTTAATAAAATGCATTTAATGGCTTATAGTAGTTATACATAGTTGATATGAAACGATAGCTCCTTTGGCAGATTCCCCAGTATTTACCAGTTTACCCCAGGAAGTGTTTCGGACATGCTTGCAAGAGATGTTCTCGATAACCCTCAGGATATCATTAATGTGTAGGATGCAACGTTACTACACCAAAGGTAAGTATCATCATGGAATAATAAATAATATAGAATAATATTTGTGTGTGATGTGCATTCAGATGGAAGAGCCAACTTTTTAGCGTTTTATCTCGACAACTTTCCCTCGAGTAGTTTATTTATCCGCTTATGAACTCACTACAGAACTTTTAGACGTGCTTGGAATCGCCCCCAGAAGAATGTTGAAAGGACGAAGGTTATATATTATTATAATACCATAATGCTCTGTGGCAGCAGCCATTTCACTGTTTCACTCTTCATATTTCATATATTACACCATTGCGTTGTTGACCAAACAATATTTTTTTTTGCAGCTAGAATATATACCGCTTGCAACACAAGCCCTTTGTGGTGTTGCCCTACAGAAAATTCTTGGTCATTCAGCCGTGTATGTTCCCAAGAGGCATGTTTCAGAGATAAAGTGGTCATTGTGCTATTTACTTGTCCACTCATCCAGAAAAGGAGGCACGTCCATTCATTCCTATTCACTTTTGTTGATGTAGAGGTCCCAGTAGAAATCCCGTGCTATGGCACTTTGTTCAGACCAAAGACACTCAAAGTTCGTGAGAAAAGCAACAACGTGAACTGCAGAGATCTGGAAAAAATTTGCAAGAATCATGCACGATGTTTGGTCATTTTGTGCCTATAATAATATGACAGTGTGTTAGACTAGTATAGCCAGAAGGAATCTCTATTGGAATTAGTTGGTAATGAAAGTTTCAATGGGAAAGTAAACAAAATAAGTTTTGTAAATTGGTGATGCGGGTGCACTTGAAGACAACGAAACAAAACTACAAAACAAGTGGGTTAAAAAGTCAAAGACCAGGTCCATTGAAGCTATACGGAATGATATATAAGGTGCAAGGAAAAATAATTAATGAACTTGTTTTTCTCAGCGATGAAATGAAAGTGGGAAAATGGAGAGCTTCTCAAGTGAACAAGTTGTCTACTTTTATACCGGAAACAAAAGAAATAAGAAAACGCCACAAGGAACGTGGTTGCTGAAGAGAACTAAAGAACATTCGCTATTCTGACAAAGGCGCAGTCGGCCAAGACTATGTGTTCATTGTAGTATCACTAACATTAATGTGTTTTGTCGAACGTTGAACCTACCGACAACAACAAAATGAGTAACCGGGTGAAACAATGCTGAAAAATCGATTCTTGGCAACATAATGATTGTTTGGTGAATAAATACTCGAGGAGACGACAAGCAAACTTTTTTTGGTCCAGGATTCTACTTTATTGTTATACTTCCCATTGAAAATACAAACTTCACCACCAAAGCAGTTACGTCACGCAAATGAGTTTACATTCCGTCACTGTCACTTCCGGACTCTCTATTTTTGTGTAATGCGGGAAAATATAAGCAAAATATCTATAGAAAAACAGCATAGTCATCATTTAAAAGGAGGATGATCAAACTCACTTTCACATAATACAATAAACACGAGACGACACGAGTCTTTTCACAACACAAATTCACACATTATCACTGTCTCTGTGAAAAGCTTCTTTCCACGTATGGTTTTGTATCTGAGGTTTCGTGTTTATGTCATTGCATTTCCCTCGGCGGTGATGTCCAATGTGAAAGGCATATTGCCACTTGAGTTGTGAGCAAACCAAGTGAGCAAGCTATACGCTTTCCTTTTCACTCAGGCCAACTTTATCGCCGTCATCAACTCGTCGACTTCTCAAATTGGCTAGTTCCTTCTGTACAGCTTCAAGGAAAGCTATCACGTCATCTCTGCTCACCTAATACGAAAAAGGATATAATATATGTAAAACCATGTGAAGGAGTCCTTCAAAGTTTTGATTTTCATTTGCTGATCAAAAGCTTTCACTCTATCGTACCAAGAGCTGTCCATCTTCTATCATTTCTGCAACGCCTTGAGCGAATCCTTTCTCGTCGCCCGTACTCAGTATGTATTCGGCTATCTGGATAGGAGTATATTCTCTATCCAGCTTTAGTAGTAGGGGCAGTGCAGTTGAATCTTGGTCACTGACTCTCTGGTCGACTACAAAATGGTGTTTTTTATGATCACGAACTCTATCCATGCAATATTGATGTTTTTTACATACATAAGCATTTTTCTTTTGAACTTACTTGGGGAAGCTGAGACTACTGAGGTCATCCTCTTTCTTCTATCCACTTCAATTTTACTCTCCACCGGACTCTTCCAATTTTCACGGATCACATTTGGAGGATTCCTTTTCTCCAATTCTGAAGACAACGCTATGATTGGTGATGACAAGAGGGATATACTTTTATGATCACGATTCATTTGCAAAGGGAGGCTGGTTGAAGTACCGACCTTGTCGATAATTTGACTCGTTTCATTGTTGTCCCTTTTGGCAGTAAATGTTGGCACTGACGCTGTCGCTTTTGGTCGCAATGGGGAAATGTGAGACTTTCCTTTAATGGAATCCGCATTAATGGATAAAGTTGGGAGAGGATCGGATAGGGTTACCAGAGAAAAGATAAAAAGGAAAAACATTTTTTTCTCGCGAGATTAACTACACGGTGAAATCAATAAAACTATTTGACTTCTTCTTAACAGTGTATCTTGACCAGCACACTACGACTACGATTTCAATACTCTTCCCTGCTGAGTTTCACTGGCACATTCAACAACGCGAGCACTCACTGCATGTTCATCCTTCAAAACCCAAAGCTAAACTGACTAGCTCAACTTTGGGTGCTCGTCGTAATATTGCCAGCCAGAAATACCCTTGCAGCGTTTCACCTCATAAGATGTTCCACATTTTCTTGTTGTAAAAAGGACATCATCATAAGATCCACTTTCACATTTTCGTCTGAAAAGTGGTTTAACTCTTTATGTTTTCATCTTGTACTCTAATAAAATGAACAGGTTGTTACTTAATTTACCCTCGGTGCGCCAGCATACGTAAAGGCTGTGTACATATGGTATGCGAGTCAGCTTGCTTGCTTATAATTTAACTATTTATTCACAGTACCTTGCATTCATTAAACTTACAATGCTTTATTTTCCTACGTATTCCCTCCATCTACTTTAAAGCCAAGGAAAGCTCCCTCTTCATTTTAATCTTTAATCCCGTTCGCATCCTCCCTTCTTCCTTTCCTTTGCCCTGCAAACAAAACAACAAAAGGAGCAATAACATATACCTAATATAGTAAGTATGCGCGCACAATGCTTTCGTTCCTATTCATTTTCCCTTGATGACTTTCACTTTGAAGAAAAGAAAATAATAGAAGAGAACGCTCCGCACGTTGATGTTTTGTGCTCGTTCACCGTTCATCGCAATCATCATTATGAGTCATGAGAAGCCTTTTGAATTTTATTAAATGAGTATGTGCACCCTAGCAAGCAACGCCAGTAGGCAAAGGAACATCAACGCAGAAAGGAAATTGGAATTCTAGTTGAATTTTATTATAGCGGTGGAATTTCATCACGATGTTGTTAGGTGCTACTACAACAAAAAACGTATACCGAGTTGTTAATTAAAGACATTGATGGACATCTCAGGGTGAAATGCATACGCATCATCAACATAAAAGTGATATCGTCGCGACACGTCTTGTGTGCGTCAGTCTGCTCATTTCTTCCAAGACTTTCCAAGAAACTACTACATGTTTACAATGAAAAAGTAGAGGCGGTAAATTAATAATTTGCGCAAGGAACAACACGCACATACACGTACAAATGAGGGTGGAGACTATTTATTAAATGAAGAATTTTGTTGTTTGACTTGGACGTGTAGTGGGGACATTTCTAGTTGCGCCACACGTTGTTTAAACGGCATTTTTTAACACTATCTGATCTATTTATATCCATCCATCTAAAATTGAAACTATAAAGGAATTAGTGTCGCACTGTCACTCATTTCCCACAGGCGTACATGATATTTTTCCTGTGAAAATCTAAACATAGCTATTTCATACATACCTACATATTTTACGGGTGCGTGGAGCTTAATTGAAGTCAACCAAATGAAGCATGTACACCTAAAGTCGAAATACTTATTGTAACGGGTTTGAGATAAGATTGTCTATGATCATCGTGTTTAAACAAACAATTCCAGATAATACTATACACCATAAGATTATTATAATCATCACATCGCACTATGCTTGCTAAATTGCTGAATTGCCACATTGCCATGGCATAAAACTCACTTGACAAATTTTACACCACATTTTCCAACTAATAGGGTAATTTTCAACAAGGTAATATAATGACATGTCGTAAAATGGAATCACACGTAATTTGCAACGAAGCCAGTAGATTCCATAGAAACACAAATTGGCAACTTGGCTGTATTGGTTCAGCTCACTCTAATACATTCACTACCTCAAATTACACCGTTATTGTCGGACCACTTACCTTGTAAGTGGCAAGATTTTATGGATTATTTGACCAAAATCAGTATTTCACCACAAATGTGCAATAAAGTTTGCAGTTACGTCGTCAAGAAAAATGGTTTAATCCTGTGCGAAGTGGATAAAGTCATATAAAACATTAAAGCTTAAAGCCATGTATTTTTCTGAGAGAAAGCAGACCTCGCTGAGAGGAAACGTGAACGAGAGCGAGCAAGTGAAGGTGATGGCATTACACAATGAGGAACGAATCTTGTAGTTATGACAGTACTTTTTTCTTGTGGAATTACATTATTCAATTAATGTACTCGTTTAAGGAAAACTTGGTTAACAAACTTGAAACGGTTGCGACAATTTCCTCATGCTTTAAGTTACATACCAGAAAAAGTTTTGCGAGATTTTAAAATACACACTGTTACTAGTGTTACTTCTAAAGGTAATTGGTCCATTTCGTAACTTCAAATTAAATTAATGTATGTAAATGAATACGTCTGCAATTTCTCATCTTGATTCATTTTCACTTCAGAACGGTAATTGCTAACTTGCCTGTACTAGTATAACGAGTATTTTTTTATTCATATAAACAAACGTTATATCTTTCATAGTTTTTCAGAAGTGAAAGTCCTAATATATGTACAATAAAAAGTTTTACCGACTTTAATTTATGTCTTCTAGTATTTGTATTTTCCTCGCATTTAAAGGGACTTTGTCAAAGTGAGTTATTCAAGGGAGTTATTTAAAGACATTTTTAACATTCAATATATAACAAATTATATATATTAATATTTGTGATTAATTATACTGACAATGAGAAACTAAACGAGGGAAACTCATCAAACACATACATGTAATAAGAAATAGAAAAATCTGTACCAGATGAGCTATAATTTAGGCGTATGCGGCCAAAAATAGCAAGTATACCTAAGTTTGTTAATTACAATCCCCGAAAGTTTGTCGGAAGCAATTGAAGCTCGATCTATGTATCTCAATTTAAGAGTTGCGCATGGAAAAAAAGAAATGAAATAATTTGTATTAATAATTGGAGGCGCTCCTATAAAAGTTTTCGGGACAGCAACTTTGCAAATTAAAACAGAAATAATAAAGGCTTTACTTTTACTTCATAAGCCGCGATAGCAGAATATTTTGTTCCGTTTTCTTTTTAAAATAGGATGTGCAATTCCTTCGTACTTCCAGTTTACACTGGTATATCTTTGCTGATCAACCTTATAAAAGCTAAGAAAAGAAAGTAAGACAAGGGTACTTTGCTATTTTTGGTTTCTCTGGAGATAATGATGTCATGTCACGTACATCCCATTGATCATGATCAACCTAACAAATGCCTATGATCGTATATCTTTCCATATTTTTTTACATATTAGAATATATTATCTGACTACACTGCTAAATGAGACGTCATAGTCATGGCGATGCTATCAAACACCACCACTGATTTTTGCAGACAAAAAGGCTTATGCTAAAATTTGTCATTCTTAAAGTGCGCTATCCTGTACAGACGTTGCTACTTTGTGGCCTTAGTTGTGGCTCCTTTTTTGTAAAATGTTGTGCACCCAGTTCTACTTGTACAAGTAGTAATGTTATGTTTAAACAATACACATGTTTAAACACGTTTTAAAACGTTTATTTAAACATGTGTATACATTTTTGAATACACAAATACAGTGCACACAAAACGAAAAATAAAAAACTATGTGTTTTTAACAATAAACAAAACAATAAACACGTTTTAAACATGTGTATATGAATGTTTATTTTCCTTTACATCTTAGTAACTTTTCAAGTGCAATCAACTTTTAAACAATTACACCCATATTTCCGGGTACTTAAAAGCTTGCCATCAAGAGTTATAAGTCAGAGAATGTTTGTGAACGAATAGTAAAACGTTTTAAATCATATTACGCTGCCCCAATGCTTCTTGTGGACATTTTCCGATCCAACAAATAAATGAACTGGAATTTTCAGTAAAAATTACACACAATTAGGTGCTACTGCTGCTAATTAATTCAAAGTTTCCCACTTTTTAAGATCTTTGCCTGTCATTTTCTAATATTCCACAAATATTTGGATTGTAGGAACAGTAAATTGAAACCTAAGAGTTGTTTGCACATAGCGGACATAAACTAAAATTTACGTTTTGATGTATTCAACGCCAAGTCAATAAACAAAAATAAACGTTTATTTATGTTTATTCACAAAAACAAAACGAAAATAAACAGATCTGGAGCAAAAATAAACAGATTGAGATTTTTTGAAACATTTACGCAAAAAACAAAACAAAATATTTGTGTATACACATGTGTATTTTATAACATTACTATGTACAAGGGAATCACGATATTTCATCTTGTCAAGTGAATTGAAAAAAAAAAGTTTTTTTAAGAAGTAAAGGGAGCGCACATCACATCCTAGTTTCCTTTACGACTGCATTGCGGTAAACGAAATTGCCACAGATGAAGGATGGATGAATGGATAAACTACGAACATGGGTACATACACACGTGACTCCATTGAATTGCATATTGAGTTGCATTACAACACACATAATGTGAAATTGAAAGCAACACAACACATCGTGACAAATCTGCTTGGTAGGTATACATACACGAACATGAATTTATTTTCGTCTTTTTTCGATATACAGTTCGACGAACCACTCTGACTTCTTTTCCATTAACTTTTCCTGGAAAAATATTTTGATTCTGCTAATGGGTTCCCACTCCAGTACTTTTTCGCAATATGCTTTTCGCTTTTACCCTTTTCACTGGAAAAAAGTTTGTGCATGTGGCACACAACAATACAGCGATGATGACACAGGTGAAATGTGTTTTTGAACCGTACTGATTACAGGACAGAGTTACTTCTGATGGGAACGAGACTGACAGCGGGTGGTATGGCGAATTACGCAACGCTGAATGTTTATTGTATGGATCAAAACTTTTGCTGTATCGTATTTGGCAACTTAAGTATGAATCAACTCTGATGAAATGCTTATGTACTTATGAAACTTATTTAACTAAAAAAATGTCACCGCCCTTTTCATTTCACAAAAGATTTCTCCATTTTAATTTGTATGAAAAATATCTTCAAGTAAATTGCCAAAAATTAGTTTTGAGATTGTGATTTGTTTGGAAAGCATTCTTATGGTAAACAAGTGACGTTTTATATGACATTTTAAAATTACAATTTCGGTACATGTCGTGAAACAAGCATATGATGTATGTGCATTCGATTGCTTTTTGTGTACAAGTTCAAACCCACATCCACACAGTAATAAAATTTGTCGACTACATTAACTTGACATTAATTGAACATTTTTAGGCTTAACATTTTAAGGTTTGAACTGGGTAAGCAATTGAAAATAAAAATATTATGGACGTCAAAATTGACCTTATTCAACTACAAAAGGGATTCCACTCCATTTTTACTGGATAGAGGTAATTTTTTCCCAATAACTTCAGTGACTTGAGTGTATGTCTACTTGGTTTAGTACGTTTCTTTTGTTTAAAAGCTACGAATGCATTCGAATTGATGAATAATTGACAACTGATAAATATCTACCTATATGCTAGTTGATACAAATTTCGTAGCATGGAATATAGTTCTTTACGATTGCAAAAGAAGTGGTTTTTCTCTCATAAAGCCAATCAAATAATTGAAATGCAAGAATACGTCAAACCTGCACTTCACAAAAAATCCATCTCAAAGTTTATTATATTTAGATGCCCTATTTATATTCTTTATTTTTAAACTTGCTGTGTGAACATCGGTTCTGCACCTGAATTCATTCGTTGAATTCAAAGCACTAATGCTGCTCACAGGCGAAAACTATACGTTTCACTGACCACTGGGAAATACTTTACTGCTTCAGTACTAAAAAGTTGTTTTTCTTTGCACACGTACTTCATCCCGTTTTTATTGTTTTTTACGTCTTTCCACTTGACCTATTTCTATTTCCAGACACTGCGGAACGTGAAGAACAAGAATTGAAGAACAGATGAGAACAATCCGTCAGCACCACTTGTACCAAATGAGAATTTAAGAGAGGTGGTTGCTGTATATAACTTGTAGATCTTCCAAAGAATGAAAGGGGGATAACAGCTAACATGCCATATTATTCGTCCATTTCTTCGGATAACTGCAATAGTAAATACAACAACAGAAGCTTTACAATTTACAAGGGATTCCAAAAGTATTAAAAAATTTACAGCTCTTAGCATTGTTCTCAACTGTACCCAACTGTGCAATTGCCCTGTAGCTAATTTTATTCTTAGCAATCAAAATTCTGACGAACTTGATACAGCGAGTTTTTCTGTTACCGATGCCGAAAACGGAAATACTCGTTTATGTGAAATATTGATTGATTACGTGTAAGATTCATCTTGAAATATATAGATATATGCTATGGATTTTGTTTCACCAACAAGTCACTGGAGTTGAATGATCCAATACCGGTAGATGAGTAGATCCTAATTGGATGGCCTATGTTTAGATGTGAGCAAAACAAAGAGAAAGCCCAGGGCTACCAAAAGAAAGGATTGCGAGTTTCCTTTGAGTTTGCTAAGTAAACAGCATTGTTTTCACCAGGGCTTGGGTTACGGGAATTCGCTAAAATTCATTCAAATGGAAATACAAGACAATCGCTTCTGTACATTTTCTTTGCTAAACAGGATAGTGTTGATAAAAGGACAGTACTTTTGTATTAATGAAATATGGTAACAAAAACGATAGTATTACAAAGTCGAGACATCTGGTTCTATTGAAGAACCCTTCAACATATTCATATATGCATTCCTAAAGTAAACTAAAGTTGACGTTGTTGCTTTTACTTTCTCTTTATTCTGTGGCCTCTGGTGGCAACTGCAATTAATAGAGGAGGTGACTACAACTT
>CM023203.3:19458415-19665548 GCA_004115045.4 Sinella curviseta | reverse complement strand
ATTCGTTAATGTAACAAAAATATGTTTGTTTTATAGGTTTATAGTGTTGCTGCAATTAGGATCATTGTTAGAATGAACTGCTGTGTTTCAATGTCAAACGTAACTTAACTATTGTACCTCATGCTATGCCAGAATTCTACGCAGTGATATATGCCAATCACCATTCGCCTGGCGCAAATGGATCAATCATGCTTCATGCGTGTTTAATTTTAATTGTAAAAAGATTAATATGTGTGTGTGTACATACCTTTATTCGTGAACCTTGGAACTGTTTGGAACTTGGTCGTATGTTGTATTTCCTTCTCTAGCGCGATACCCTGCTGCCTTCCTCGCTCCTTGACGCTGCTTTACACTGCTGCTGATGCTTTCTGCTTTACGTTCCTGCTGATACACACTGCTTTACGCTGCTACTGGTAGACGCTGCTTTACGCTGCTACTGGTACATGCTGTTTTACGCTGCTGTCCTTTTCTAGCTCACTGCAACCCTTTGGCAACTTTCTGATGACGATAGAAAAATTGAATGGTTTGAACACTTATTCAAATTGAGATGCAGAGGGATAGTAAAAATGAACTACTCCCTCTGAAGTTAAAAAAATGACTGAAGTTTTCATTTCGTCTTCTCAGCAATGAAATCAAATCTGTGAGCAGAAAGGATGTGCGTGTTATGCAAAAACTGGCTCCATCCGGATATTGGTTTTTTTCAAGCTGCCAATGATGAAAATACCAGGATTCCATCGCTGCCGATAAGGATTCTTGTACACATGGCGACAAAATTTTCCTTCTCGGGAGTTTGTTCAGAAGAGCCAGCCAAGGGTCTGCGCAATTCTTTGTACTAACAGGGTGGTCACAGAAGAATGGAAATGGAAGGACAAGGAAGCGAAAATGCTGCGGAAACCCTTTGTTTGATATTCTTTGTCCAAGAAAGAACAGCGCTCTTTTAATATTGTAGTGACAGAGCAATTTAATAACACAAATCTGCCCAAATGTTTGTCTGTAGGCACTCTAACTCAAAAAGGGATAAACTGTTCGACAGAGTCTCATGGCCTTGGCCGTGAGTGACTATGAAGAGATGGATTGCTGAGAGTATTGTACCACTCATATTTCAATGGAAAGTAAACAACCTTTATGTCGGTGATCGGGAATGTAAAATTTCTCTTCTTCACACGGACGAAGCATGAGTAACCGGCAATAGTCTTTGTGTCAAAAATAACAAAAAGAGAGAAGTGGTGTGTACAAGAGACGATAGCGGATCGTGGACCTAACCGCAAACTCGTGCTACCTCTTGTTGCGGGTGGGTGTGTTAGCGAAATTTTAATAGCTGTGAATCAGGCAGTTATGTTCCTCTTATGTTACTGGGGCCGAAGAGGGCAACCGGGGATTAAGAGTTTGTTGGGCGGAAGAGGTCACTGCGGCAGAAGGATTTACAGTAGGCGAATGATGGTAACAGCGCATGGATGCAAGCCGGGGTTTTCAGGACCAACGCGCGGGTAAGCAAACCAACTACAGAGGTGCGGCGGCTACGCTTATGTGCTTATGTGCTTATGTGTGCGCTTATGTTCCAATCTAAAATACTCACTATTTCATTGCATATGAGCACATTCGAGAAATTTGCTTCCAGAAATTCTTATAAAAAGAGTTGTTCCCGTAACACCAGCACCAACACGGAGTTTAGACTCCATTGCGTTAGCACAACGATATATACCAACGCACCCTTTTCCAGGATTGGGTTGGCAGACTTTTTCATATATAACCACTTTTATTCCCGATGAAAGGCTTATCATCTTTCACTTGCCATAACACCGTAACCACTTTGTCCCTTATTAAGGCTATTTATTACATAGCTATAGCGTAGCTATGCTTTTTGTTTGTCATTACTTTGACATCTGCGAAAGCGATATTGGCTATTACGTAAATGAAAAACTAATACTTGCAGGTTTCGATCAGCCAAAAGAGAGCTACAGTGATAGCAACAAACATATACGGGGACAATGTTTTATTAAACCACCTGTTAGCTATATTGGCAATATGGTCGTTCCAATCTTTGTTGATCGTCACCCAATCTCCAATTCCAGAGTTCTTTAATTGATCCATTAGTATTGTCAAGTCCCTTAGTCTGGGTAGTAGCGAAGATGCGGTTCGGATTGAAAACATTAATAAAAGAATTTTGTCATATGTTGGAGTCAACACAACCATTTCCATCCCGTTCTTGGACAATAGAAACTCGAGCTCAATGACTGACCCCAACACCAATCCTAATGATTTTGGCTCCAACTCCCCAAAAATGCCAAAAGTGCCCCAAAAATGTCGTGTACAGCCATCATATAATAATAAAAGATGAAGAGAATATTTTATTCGTCCATAGAAAATCATCACTTTAGTCCTAATTTTTCATACGAATCTTCATTGAAAAAAAAATATTTTTTGACACGTAAATGATTATTTTTTAAGACATACTGACCATTCATTTTGTCAGCTAAAACAATATTTTTTGACAGTCATTTAGTTTTAAAGTTATGGTAAGCGAATTAATTATTGACACACAAAGAAAAAAAAAATGTGTGAATTATTTTTGAGAATATTTCTTCACTGGCAAGTTCCATTGCAACATCCCGAGCACCATGTAGAGTCTTACAAAAAATATGTTTAATTTATACATGTGTGGATTGTAAATTTGTGTACGAAAATGAGAACTTAATCTTCCTATTTTAGTAACACCATTGTTGCAAATTCAAAAACTGTTTAAATCCGATTTTGTACAGAATCGGTATTTTGTGTGTCACCTAATTGTGTGTACACATTTTGACTTCGGCCTTTTCTCCAGAATATGACAACTGCAAAAAACGAAAATTATTACACATGCATATGATTGATAACTCATCAAAGCCAAATTAAATCCTAGACACATATATAAAGATGTTCGAAAGGTAACAAAACTATATAAATTTTACTAAAATTGTGTACCTCTAGCGTTGTTCATCACACTGTGTATGTAACAGTCCTACATAAACACAACATACTTGTCGTTCGTACAGACTAATGAATTGACCCTAAATATTCATATTTTTTGTGGCTAAAAATAATTATTATTTGAACATAGCGATAATTTATCATCCAAAATAAATAATTACTCGTCCATAGAAAATATTTTTTTTCAATGAAGAATCGTATGATAAATTACGACCAACCCCATGAATTTTTATGGATGAAAAAATACCTGCCAAAGATGAATATACATTTCTTCGATTCAATATACATAATTGGTTTTCCTCGTGTATTTACGGCGCAACGCCTCTGCCCGAATAATTCATAATAATCCTTTTCCACAATCCATAATATTGCGGCATAATGCTCCTTGTTTGCCTAACTTAATTAAATTGTGTTTGGTTCCTATCAGTGATCAAACCCACACCATGTCGCATATCACCAAACAAAGTAAGAAATAGCAAATATATGATTGCATGACATCATAAAATATTCCCCGTTCGACTGACTACGTGTAGCAATAGCCGCCGTGTCCGCAGTCAATACAACGTCGCATCTCTATCTCTTGCAATGCCACTATTCGTCGTCGTACAAAAAGATAGTTGACAAATCAGTAAAATTCAACCAACCCTGGTCAAAATGCCGACACTGGCCGTTATTCAAATACTGCAATTAACCATTAATATTGGGAGTGAATTTTTGCACATAATTCCGATTCGTTGTAATTCGGATTACCTGGATTACCGTCTGTATGAAAACCGGAAACGCAACATGGGAACCGAATTCGTATGGTTTGTGGTTTTTTGCATATCTTTGCTGATTACTTTCCACGATCTCTACGTCCATCTAACCAACACCGGAAAACCGAATCTACTACTTATTAGGCCGGCAGGACTCTGCCAGGCCTTCTCCATTTTTTTATTCCATGATTTCATAGTAATGCTGAAAGGCGGCCTCATCATAGTTTTTGTCTTCTTTAACCAAAACTCACTACAAATCTGTCACTTTTTCAACTGCGTATTTCAGAGGCCAAAGGGATTTTCGTACTCGGCTCTAGTACACTACAGTCTCGGAATTCGCCGCTCCCCAAATTACTTGTTTTTGTTTTCGTTGTTTACCATATGTACCGGGAATATCTAAATGATATCGATTGTAATACCTATCACTTCATACATCCTCGCAACAGACGAGTCGTCCATCACCGCAACTGTTAAAAGTTTACTATTAATTCCGTTGGGAGTTTTGGCTGCCGAAATTACTGCCGTTGCATTTATCGCTCTGCACGAAATAAGGAATAATTTGAAACAGCTGAGGTAACTCAAGATATTTTCATTTAATTATTTTCCATCGTCAAACATTAAACAATCGTTAATGTAATTTTCCAGGGAGTTAGTGTCGAGGACACAATTTTCAACAGACGAAGATCTTCGTCGAGGAAATAGCAATGCTGTACAGAGAAATTCAAATATTAGTTATTATCAGCAACCAAAGCTTTCAAACATACATATGGCCAGCATTTCAGTTTATTGGCTCGATGGCAATAATTTGGGTCCTGTTTCCGCTCCTAGCATTTCAGAACCAGATACCCAAGCTTTACCAGTTTTCAATGGCATTATTTGCGTTTAGAATATTTGCCGTTTGCTGCATCGTATTAGATCTCGGCAGCCAATCAATGGTCTACTCAAATAGGATATTACGAGACGTACGAGTTTGGAAGGGATGCACCTGGTCTGAAAGATTTTTCAGAAGCTGCCCACCTATCGCGCTTTGCGTGGGAGAATTTCATCAAATGGACAGGGATAGAATAGCTGCACTCATCAGATTTGTTTTGCAAAGGACGGTATTTCTGGTTCTAAAAACTAAAGCGAGTTCAGCAGGATATCAATTCGCAATGTTATTACGAAAATTGTAGATGATTGCTGCCTCAATCCATGCCACTTTGTAATATAATTTGTATTTCGTTCTGTGAAAATTCATATGCAGTACAATAGTTAACCAGAGTATTCCCGTCGACTTTGTGTACCCAGCAAAGATAAATTTAATCAATGTTGATTTACAGTCGTGGTATATATGTTTTGACAATGTCGTATATAGTATTCTTCAAGAAATATTTAATATCATCATGGCCTTCCTGTAAAAATGTACGTTTTTCTGTTAATTGTATGTTTAATGTTTTGACATCAGGAGCTGAGCGATTTCCTAATCACAATTTGTAAGCAAATACTTTCTCTATACCATTGTGCACACACTCAATAAGCAATTCAAACATTAATTATTGAACAGTATGTGTTTAAACTACATGCAAATGGCAGCTTAGTTGTTGACTTTGAATTATTTGACATATTATTGTACGTTACAACACTGGCCTGCCAACTATGGCAATATATTCTTTTAATCGGGAATGCTCAAATGACAATTAAAGACCGCCGCGATTGCTGATGCTCGGTCAACCCCTAAAGCAATGTCAACTCGTCAGATATGCCGCTATTTCATATGTAATTACTACCTGGAACGTAAAAGTAATTTTGCACAATGTCGATGAGGACATAATTTCTGACGTTAACTTTCTTACAGATCTCCTGTCGACATCGCCAAACACGGAGCAGGTCCACCAATGCATGCTTTCAATATCCCAATTGCTTGTACAGGCGTATTTGAGACACACAGAGTAATATTAAATAAAGGAAATCGGACGTGAACAAAAGGAAAATTTTTGCATGTAAGATTATTCCTTGAACATAGCCAGTAATTTTTGCACAAGGTTCAGAAAACAAGACCATTCAAGGCATATAGTCCCGAGCATAAGCACATAGGTCTTGAATAAATTAAATTTTGTGGTCTTCGATTGCAAATCCGAATCATATTTAGAAATATTTTACTCTCTGGTTACTTTGAAACATAAAGTGACCAATCTTATTACTTATTCACCTTAGGTAAGCAATGAGACAAATATTGTAACCATAAATTGCGAACCGCAAGCTGCATTCTGAATCACAGCATGCCAACAGTTGCAGTTATCCAGTGTCTGACTTCGCTTTTCCAGTTATCCAGTTGCATAGGTTGCATAATTCCCATAAATTGTCACACTACCGATTTGCCGTACCGATTTTCTGTTAAACAAAAACGCCATATCGAAATAGTGCAAGTGATATGGATACTGTTTTTGTTCATCTCATTTGCGTTTACAGTTAACGACCTTTTCTTGTTGTTTGACAAAATTGTGATACAAGTGAAATTGCTTCTAATTATATTTCTGGGATTTCTTTCCCTGGTGAAATTTTGCGCCATTTATGGATTCTGGATACTTAACAGAAAGGCGCATCCAATCTGTCACTTTCTAAACTGCATCATGGCGGCACCAAGAGGCCTAGCGTATAAATATTTTAGAATTCACAATGTGCCAAGACCACAAGCATCGAGCAATATAATTTTATTTTTAATGCTAACGTCTTGTACCGGAAGCATCATCTTGTTTTCCGTAATTATGCCGATAGCAGCGACATTCCTAATCCCGGAAACGAGCTGGTTCCGTGCAACGTTGGATATAGTATTCCTGATTCCCACAGGATTTGTTGGAGCTAATGTGGCTGCTGTTGCATTGGTGGCCTTGGATGAAATTCGGAACAATTTGAAGCATTTAAGGTAAAATGCCCAAAAGACTCAAAATCGAGTGTGAAGAAAGCTATTAATTCAATGTATATTATTTAACTTTCAGAACATTAGTAAAACGGTCAGGAGAAAGGAAGAATGGGGCATTGACGTCGGACATAGCATTCCTGTATCGACAAAACCAGGTTTTGGTTATAATTAGTAACGAAAGCTTTCGAACATATCTTTGGCCCGCAGTTCAATTTATGGGAGCAACGTCAGTCATCTTTGTTCTGTATCCCCTATTGGTATTTCAAGACCAACTGCCAGTGATCTATCGAATCGTATTATTGGCTTTCGTAATTGTCATTACTACCGTCTGTTGTATCATTATGGATTTGGGTAGTCAGTCGATGATATACTCGAATCAAATGTTAGTGCGTGCACGCAGTATGTGGTTGCACTGTTGCTGGTGGCAATTATTTCTTAGGAGCTGTCCACTAATATCGATAAGCGTTGGAGAGTTTCATAAAATGGACAGGGAAAGGGTTCCAGCTTTTATACGGTTTATTTTGCAACGAACTGTGTTCCTTGTTTTGAAGATAAAAGCGTCAGAGGTGGGTTGGCATCATGGGCTCATGTAGCTGTCAGGATTCTTCCGAATGGTGATTTTATAGCAAAATTGTGGTTGTAAATCACGAATTGTTTTCACATAAACTGGTGAATTCTTATAACCTTAATGATCTTATAACCTTGTACTTTATCTACGGATTGACGCCACTCAATTGCGTCGGTTCTGCAAATAAGATTACCGTCCAATTACTGCTCCTTAGCAAATAAGGAGAATTTGGTTGTCGAAGCGTATTTAGTATATGTATCTATGTATGGGTAGTGATATATAACTGACTACCTGATTAGCTACAATATCCCTGTTGTCAACTAAACAAGTGTCATGATGCTGAACGGATAATGGTGTTTGCATGTTTTATAAGATCAGTTTACTTCAATCGCCATCAGAAATTTTGAGCTGAATGTCATATCATGGACTCAAATTGCGTATTAAAGGCAGCTAAATATACGCAAGATCCGGCTATGGTGAATTAAATAGTGACAAATATATTGTGTAATTTTTTAATGTAATGAAAAATATGTACGATACGGATTATTTACCTGGTATAACAAAATCTAACTTCGTCCAGTATACAACTCCTACAGTGCCATGCATACGTATTCTCGAGTATATATTTGAAGGACTCAGTGCCCACGTGTATGGATTTAGTTTTTCCACGTGTAACAAATGACAGAACACAAATTAATTTTGAAAGTCTCGCCCAGAATATTTGCTTAACACATATTGTCACTATACCCATGTACTTAATTAACCATTGTCGTATTTCCGTCACGAACCCATCAGAAACCACGCCTTTAGTCCTCGAAAGCAATAACGAAAAATATATTTAACACATTTATGTGAGAGCCACAAACTTTCCACAAATCGATTGAGTACGTGCAACTAGATCCACAGATATTTTCAGTTAAAAAATTGAGTTATAAACGTTTTATGTGTTCTGCGCTATAACAATCATAACTAGTTGCACAATCGTTAGAGTTCAGATTTTCTACCGAACAAGAAATTCTGGAGGAAATAGCAATGCGGTATAGAGACATCCAAATATTGGTCATTATGGGCAACCAAAGTTTTCAGGGATCCATGGGAACAATATGCATCCTGTTTACGCTAATAACATTTCAAGACCAGATACCGCTTTATCAGCTCTCAATGGCGATATTTGTGATGGGAATATTAGAAATTTGTTGTGTCGGATTGGATCTAGGGAGCTAATCAATGGTCTACTCAAGTAGGATATTGACGGATGTAAGAGCTTGGTAGGGATGCGCATGGTGTGAAAGATTCTTCAGTAGCTATCCACCTATGACGCTTCGAGTTGGAAAATTTCATCAATTGGATATGGATAGAATAGCTGCTCTCATCCGGTTTGTCATACAAAGAGCAGTATTTCTCGTGTTAAAAGCTAAACCCAGTTCAACATGATATCAATCCACAATGAAATTCCGAAAATTGTAGAGGATGTTCAGTCAGAATTTAATAGATATGCATATCGAAATGTCGTTAAAAATGCGTCCTAAGACGTCTTCTAAATAGGCTGACATCTGGAGTTGTGACATACGCATTATTTAACTCGAATAACATAGTTTGCTTTTCGAGGAATCCTAATCTTAATCAGATAAGGGCAAAGAATAATATATGCATCAACTAATTTATTAATTAATAACTCCATACCCAATATACATGCCCAGGAACCGACTTTTTCAAAACTAAATATTGATTGCATTTTCAGATTCTGCACCCCAGAAAACGTATTTTGAACTAGTTTGGGGCAATCGGAAAATTCACAGTACGGGGCACATTGAGAAAACCCGATTTTTCAGTGGATACCACTTTATTTCAACATTATTTGCAAACTCATGCAAATGACTTTAACTTGCATATCATCGAACGCAATTTTAGTTACAAGCAAGTAGCTCAATAGTAAGCTTCCTAATGATTTTTGGAAATGAGATCATGCTAACGCCAAAATGAGTTTAAGTTAAATATTCACAACATTGGCATTCCAATTGATTGTTGGGAAACTTACATGTCAAAAGTATGAACTGGACGAAACGATCATGATAATGACTAACGGCAGTGGCGGTGGTTGCTCATGTTTAAAAATTTTTTTGCCGTTGGTACGCCATACTTTCAGATAATTTAAGATTGGATACTTTTATGAGAACAACGCAACATAATGTCCCACGGCAAATTTCACGTTACCTTGTAGTACAAAATAAAATATCCTACATGGTATTACATGATTTCGGAATTTACATACAACTGTTGGTGTTGGACTTGGAAAACCTCTGGGGTTCTCTGAGAAACCCCAATTTGAGGGTGAATACGATCTATTATAGAACCTGACTTTGGCATATTTGAGATAGTAAGGAGTTGAACGGGCTGCCATCGGTGTATAAAATCTCATACTAGTCAATATCCATTACCCCACCTGTTTTAAATAAGTACTTTTGTGTCTTTGGAGTTTGACCCAGCCAAGTTGACCCAATTACAGAAATCAAGCTTTTCTCCCCGGTACACCGAGTAGCACAACTAAGGGAATGCTGATACAAAATTTGAGCGAGATTAGTTAAATAATGTTGAAACTAGTAAGGTGTAACCTTTAATATATAACTACCGGAAGAGTGAAGCATGTCCAAATCACAAATTAGGTATTATTCGACCGTTATACTACGTTAGTGAACCTCAAATTGAACATGTCCATCGATTTGTGGAATAAGATTTTTTGCCACCTGGGGACCCCTCTACTTCGACCCCCCACCCAGTCACCATTTTAACGATTTGACCAATGGTTCATTGACAAAAAATTATACTAATGAACTCATCTATCCATTTATACAATAAAAAATTTACGCCTGGGTCAACCCCAATACCCCCCCCCCCACTTCGACCCCCGTACTTCCGTTCAATGGCGAGATACATGGCTGAAAATCAATAGGGAAGGTCCTCATGGGCTAATATATGTGTGTTCCAAATTTGAGCCAAATCGGTCAACGTGAACGGAAGTTAGAGTGGGTACGGACACACAGACAGACAGACAGACAGACAGACAGACAAACAGATCAATCGCTATAACTACCTTTCAAGCATTTCATGCTTCCGGTAGTTAATAAAGTGGTATCCACTGAAAAATCGGGTTTTCTCAATGTGCCCCGTACTGTGAATTTTCCGATTGCCCCAAACTAGTTCAAAATACGTTTTCTGGGGTGCAGAATCTGAAAATGCAATCAATATTTAGTTTTGAAAAAGTCGGTTCCTGGGCATGTATATTGGGTATGGAGTTACTCTAATTGTTTTAATATTAAGGCAAATGAGCGGGTAGGTGGTGTATATAAGATGCATTACGATTGTGTCTAATTACAAATCACGAACATGAGTATAGTGGGTATTATTTGCACACTGCATTCCAACGCTTTTAATACTCCACCAGAAATCGCTCAGCAATCACATTGTTTGCAATGAGTCCGCTGTGTACAACGATCAACACATGAATTACTAACTAATTTGCATTATATGACTGTGCAGACACACACTAATAATTCTAATAATTTAAAGTATACTCTACATTGGTGATTTTATATTTTCTAACAAGGCGTAATCTATTTGTTTGCATAACTCGTGAACAAATGATTGGGCACTGAGGCACAAAACGAGTCAAATCAAAAGTTTACCAAGGAACAAATTGGTAGTTATTTTCTCAAAATGAACAGGAATTTTCCCAGAGTTAATACCAGTAGTGGGGTATATGGCCCAGTTAATTAATGAGTCTGTTCTAGTATTTCATGTTACGGTGCAACAATTACGATTTTACAGGAATTCCTCTAAGTTAATCTATCGGATTTACTGGTAATCAAAATACGAACGTATGCGGTATGAGACTAATTCCCGGTCACTTTTGTTAAATAACCACAAATAATTTTGATATATGTATACAATTGGGTACAAACTATCGTAACCGTTAACCACCTGAACAGTGCATGCCGTTATATATAATTTTCTTTGACCCAATTTGGTTTGACGAACATGAATTCAAAACATAATCGAATAGGGAAACCAGGAATTTTAAATGTATAAATGCATGAACGTTTATATATAGTATACGGTAATTGTAATTGGTGCAGCCTTCCGGCAGCTTAATTGTGTGTGATTGTATTGAATGATTGGAAAATTTGGCAACAGGAAACTCATGGCTCACACTAATATTTGCATAGGTCACCTTGACATGTCAGTTGTGTTGCTTATCCTAGCTACATGCCCTGCTGCCCACTGCCGCTCAGTATTCTGCTAAAGCTTGATTCCAACATACCTGGACCAATTGACAGCAAAAATGGCACACATATTAGTAATTAGATTTTTAAAGTTACAGTTCGATTCAGGAAAGAATATTTTCTCGTTGATTCCCATTCACTGCTTTTCCGAATTTAATTATCGATTCTCGCCACAAACCAGAGACACAAGCAGAAGACGCAACTTCTGGTTAATATACCTGCTAATTTCCAACATTTCTACTGCAACCGAACTATATTTTCACTACACGACAGCAATAACAATTAATCTTTTAGTTCTTCTGTTTCATGGTTTCCTGCTCATATTTAAGCTAGGCGTTTTGCTCTGCTTTTTCGTGTTTCATTTCAAAACCGATGAAATCTGCTCCTTTCTCAACTGTGTCATGTTCAAACCAAATGATGACCACGTTTTTCACCTTATACCTAAAATAAGAAATAAAAAATCCAATAAATTTGTGTTTCTATTTTTCCTTGTCGCTGCTACTAGTGGACCGCTAACGCTTCAAGTTTGCATATTTCCGACAATTACTTTCATATTTCCCTGTCTGGAGAAAAACGTTGTTCAACTCGCAGGATATTTTATAATATCTCTGCAGTGTAGAACCCCAAATTTATGTACTCGCATTTTGGCGGCACTGGTCCAGCTTATACTGGACTTACCTGTTGGGATTGTGGCAGCATGTATCATCTCATTAGCTCTGGTTGCGGTCCGTGAAAATCTGGCTAGTCTGAAAACACTCAGGTAGTCATAATAACGTTTTAACCTTTCAGAAATCGAAAATCAAAATGCATTCTCATTTTCAATATGTTTATGTTATTTTAGGTCGATCAGCAAAGTTTCACGATTTTCAAGCACGCCGTCTCTGCACTGCTGGATAGCTTACCAATATCGCCAAATGCAACTAATAACCATTCTAAGTAACGAATGTTTCCAGTCCTGCATTTGGCCAGCCATTCACTTTCTCGGAGCAGTAACATCAGTCGCGCTTCTTTATACTCTTCTGGCATTTCAGGAGATGCCAGGTACGTTTCAACTTTTCGTCGCGCTTCACTTTGCAACGGATGTGTTCATTGTTTGCAGCGTGCTGGAAATGGGCAGCCGTATGATTCTATATTCTAAAGGGATATTGAGAGATGTAAAGCTGTGGAGAAACTGTCGATGGGCAGGAAGGTATTTTCGGAGCTGTGCACCAATTGCATTAAAGGTTGGCGAGTTTCATAAAATGGACCGTGGAAGGGTTCCAGCTTTTATTAGGTTTGTGCTGCAGAGGACCGTATTTTTTATTTTGAAAACGCGGTCCAACGGAGACGAAAATGCGTTTGAGTTGTCATTGCCGTCTTGGTAAACGTAAAGTTGAACAACATCATAAGTGTTAACCTAGGTCATATCCGTTATATAAAAACATGGTTCTCATATCATTCGTAAAAATAAGTCAGAAGAGTTAACCTTACACAAAATAATTCCTTTAAAAGGCAAAGCGATAAGTACCCAATTTATAATTTTGTATTGCGATTATATATATAATATGTATGGACTATTTGGACGTTGCGGTCACAAGTACGTCCTCTCATAAAACGAGACAGACACGTCCTCGGAGACAACGCTATATGTTTCGGCATTCTAACCGTCCTTGATTTTATTTCTATGAATAGTCAAATTAACGTGAGGTATACATTCTACAACTTATGCTACGTATCAAAAGACACAACCTTTCGGTAATGACGAATTTTGCAATAAATGCGTCAACAATCTACATGACGTTCCGATCTTAAAATAATTACGAATTCAGCTGCGGTCAAATACCTAATTATGTTCAAATAATTTAGTACTGCAATCAAAAGGTCATCATTATCTTTCGTGAATCAATTTGTTAGTGTATAGTTCTAAAATTGTAATAATATTGTAACTAATATGCCACGTGTAATTGCAAATTAAGATATATTCTATAATGTTATAATGCAGCTCAAAATGACAAAGTTTACTTTTTTATATTTGGTAGAAATAGAACCCTAATGGTCCCTAAATATAGAATTCCAACTCAGACTTCAGTCCCACACACTCTTCAAGCATAACTCTATTATGTGCGAGCCAATAATCATAACATATTTTCTACATGCCACGGATATCGATCATTTATCCTCTGGACTCACCTTTACAATTTTACAAGAAACAGGCGTGTCGAATGGAAAACAACCTCCTCCTCAAAAATATAATTTAGCCTTAGTTCGCGTTGGCATTACCCAACTGAAACTCTAAATTATGATGATCACAATAAGCAAAATCGTAATGACTAGTTGCTTATTATCGCCGCCATTTCCTATACACGGCTATTCTATTGAAAGCTATTCATTTGACACTACTGACGTGTATTTAAATTTATATTTAAATAAAGTTCCGTACAGCCGCAAAGATGCCTTCAAAAGCTGTGGTAGAACTTCTCCAATTTAATGTCGCCCTCGGGAGAGCCTATTTTAATTTAGTCCCCATAACATGTAGTAAGACCCGGAAATCAAATTTTCGATTTTTACCGTACTCGGGCAATAATAGAAGGATTCAAGTTTACTGGTTTATATTTTTCTGCGTATCCATCTTGTTCTCGTCCATGAAATTCTATATACATCTCCAACAAGGGGCTAAATTGAACATGGTGGTTATACTTTTCCATGGATTCCTAGTGCTCGCAAAACTTGGAGGCCTTGTTGCATTTTGTGCGCTGAATCTTTTTACCGGGGAAATTTGCTACTTCTTCAACTGCATTCTTGACAAGCCTAAAGGGATTGCTTACTATTTTCTGGGACACTACCGTTCATTTGACAAGAACCTCCTATTTTCCCTGGTAACGTTATGCAGCGGAGGGTTTCTGATGTTTGCCGTTTTCGTTCCAACGATGGCACTCTTTATCGTTGACGGAAAGCTGAATCAATTTGTTCAGACTGTATTCATACTTCCAGTTGGAGTGATTTCGCCATGCATGGTGTCAATGTCATTTATTTGCCTTCACGAAATTGGAATAAATTTGAAGCAATTAAGGTATTTGTTTAAAAAAGTAAGTTATCAGTATTTCAATAAAGTTCTTTAAATAAACAACTAGACTTCTTCTTATTAAAGGCAATTAGTGCGGCAAGCCAAAGTGACAACAGAGGAAGATCCACTGTTCCGCATTGCCGGTCTGTACAGACAAATTCAAATTTTAGTGATTTTAAGCAACCAGTGCTTTCAAGCTTACGTTTGGCCTGCCTTTCAATTCATTGGAGCCGCCACAGCTATATCCGTCCTGTATCCAGCACTGGCCTTCCATGACCAAATTGCAGCGCCATTTCGTTTCGGGATGCTAATGTCTTCAGTTGTTATAATAGCGATTTGCTGCCTAATTTTGGATTATGGAAGTGAAACAATCTTGCGCTCTACGCTGATATTGCGGGATGTTCGTGTGTGGAATCGAAACCAGTGGTCCATTCGCTTCTTTGGAAGTTGTCCTCCTATTGCGCATCGCGTTGGAGAGTTTCACAAAATGGACACGGAAAGAGGTCCTGCGTTTGTCAGGTTCATTTTACAGCGAACTGTTTTTCTGGTACTGAGAACAAAATCGGGAACAGCTTAAAACAATTACCACACATACTATTAAGTGATATTACTTCAGCGAGGAAACAAAATAGTTCTACTAAATAAAATTGCAAACACATCGCGGTCAAATGAAAATAGGCAAACATTTCAACTTGTACCAATTGTATCCAATTCAGTCCAGTAATGAGCGAAATATGTCCTCGTACTTTTCCTATTGTGCTACAAGCAATGTTTCTAACGAAAGAAGTAACTGCTCACTCGGTGTTTAGTTTAATTCAAACCACGAATGAGCAGCTGCCCAGTTTCATTAGAGAAAATAAGATACGAAAATACACACAATGCTGTGTGTTGTTTGTTATATTGGATGATTGGCAATGGTGACGACTGACGACAGTTTCCCTACACAAGATAAGTGCACGCCCGTCCAGTGTTTTTAAATATTTCAAACTTCTAAACGGGGTTCACTTGTCTTGTGCAGGGATAAATAATTGAATCTGATCCATTGACGAGTTTCGCTTCTTGCTTGCAACTCCAGTTAAACTAATTATGTATGATTTACAAAATATTCTAAAACAGAAGACATTTGGTTGGTTGCTCAGGCTGTCCAGAAAGTGAAATCATATTTACTCGAATATGAATCTATTCTATATGTATAGCAAGTGGTTATGATCATGATGCAATGGATAAAATAAATACATTTTTTGTATTAGCCAAAGATACACTAATCTGTGGTGAAGTATTTCTTAACGTGATCGTCATTCCAATGTATGTTGCCATCGGATCTGTTCGAACAAGGAGCAAGCTGGAGTAGTTTGCTCGTGTGTGTGGATGATTACAATGATAATGCATATGCAATGTAGTAAATACACATATTGTATAATTGCGTTGCTGGAAGCTATCAACCTTAGTTTGTAAATGCTCAGTGGGGAGTTGATGGAATCATAACAGTACAAATATGCATATCCCATCATAGTGTGCTGCATTGGTAATCCGCTTTTGATATATTATGGCATACATATTAGTATCGTTAAGTATAAACGTATGTCTTAGAAATGCTTCGATAGAACCAGATCTGTAATGTTGAGTCATATTGCTGCAAACACATGTGAAACCCATCTTCACAGTTAATGTTGAAATGATGTTCTGTACATCCCTATTTTCTGTTCTTATTAATCAGGAAAAAAATATCTTTGCTCGAATAACACAGGCTAGCTTCTGTTATTCGAGCAAAGATATTTTCTTTGTGTGTGTGTGTGCAATCTGTTGACCATGTGTACGCAACATTGTACATCATGTTAAAAACTCGTTACTAAAAATCTCTGTTTTCTTTCTTAATGCAATAATAATTTTCCTCAGGAAGAAGAAATAATCCACCTACATGACATTTTTTTCAGTTGTCACATATCATCATCAGAATTGAATTCATGAGACTCCAATTCTTCCAGTAAACAAGACGGGACGGACTGTTAATTTTAGTTCAAGTAATGATACGGAGTAACACCATAATATAAAAATAAGAGTAATTATTTGCGCCACGCCGTCATTCAAAAAGCAACGTCCTGAACAAAATTGTTTCTGAAATATGCTTGGATATACTACCTATAACTATAATAACTCTGCTGATATAATGAATTTCTCATTAGTTCATTATCTCATATTATTTCCTCATACATATTACACTCGTAAACAATTTTTAAATATGAATGGCATGTTCACTTAATAATGTGCCTCTGATTAATAACGGTATTTAACGGATCCTGAACGAAATGCTATTATCAAAGCGTTTGATGGGTGCCATTTACTGCCTCCGAAATTTCTCAGGTAGGTCGGCACTCATATTTTTGTTATTGTGATTCTAGTCAAATGCATGTGTAGAAACCTGGCCAAACAATAGTATGCTCGGTATAGTAGCAGGTTAAACATAATTGATGCATGGGTCTTATTTCAGGTTATATCTTAATGTGTAACAAAAGTTGGCAAAATATTTATCGCATCGTATTTTTTGAAAAAAAATTAATCGAGATAATAGCAGATTAAAAAGTATCCATGTGCTTTATTAATGTGTAAAAACAGATAACTGAGATTACCAAACGGATTATTTCGTTTACAAACTGCAATTTACAATGAAACTAAATTTTAACCGAAATCAGCACAGATCCTGTCGTATTGCCCACCATTCCCAAAAATGTTATACAAGTTATCTTCTTAATGTCATAAAATATTCCACTTTTCACCGACTCCACCTTGTACGATCTCACCATCCTTCTCGCCTCCGAACTGAGCATCAACCGTCCCTGCAGATGTGCCTTGAGCTTCAAACTATTCTCGTTCACCATTGCCATGAATGCCATGAATACCACCAATACTCCCACACAGCAGATCAACATACACAATCCAAATCCTAGGATAAGCGGGTCACCATTTGATAGCCTTACGGTGACGAATACCATCTCGACAATACAAATCCCAATCATTCCTTTGAACATGCTGACATACGACTTTCCGTACACTTCATTGTAAAGGGCCGTCACAATTCGTAGTTTCCGGTAAATTAGCATCACTTCCCGAAGTTGCTCCAAACTGGATTTGTTTCTCGCTCCGACTCTAACCAACTGATTGTCCAAAATATTCTGGATCGTGTGCTTGAATGTATGCATGAAGAGAATATTGATGTGGATAATTACGATTCCGCAGCCCCACATTAGCAGCATCCACCAAATGTCAACCAGTAGACCCACTCCGATTGCAAGTAATTCCCATCTCGAACCACAAAAATAAATTACCAGTCGGTAAAAGTGACCTCCAACAGAGTAGAGTTCATCACGAATCATGACAAAAATGGGAAGAGTGACAATGGCTGAAATAACAGAATAAACTGCCAGAAGTGCCATTATCTGAGCACGGACTTTCCGAGATTTCTGGAATGCCGTGTCGCTTCTAAAATGCTTCCTTTCCAAATTGAGGATTAGATTTTCCGTTCCATTCGCCAACAGAACTATTCCGTTTGCGTGGGAGAAATTTGGTGATTGATTTACTAAAAGACAAAAGTGAGCAAAGGTCCACATTATCAGGAACATTAAGCGAAACATTTGCCTGGCAGCTAAAAACTGGGGAGCCTGTGTAAATACGAGAAATATTAGGAAGCCGAGGTTGAGAACGGAGAGAGTGTAAATTGTGATTAGCTTCCAAAGGAAATATTGTTTCCGTTTTCGGTTCAGGTCGAAATACAGTTGAAAGTTTTGGTGGGAAGATGACCACGGGGTCGTGCCCCATGATGGTTTATATGGAAACGAAAGGATTGAGTAGGCAAACTTGTAGTAATATTTCAGAACGTTCGTTTCCATTTTCTTTATCAGCTCAGTTTGATAGCCAGCCTAGCACAACGAGACCATATTTACGACTAAAGCGTAAATTTTATGGGGCGTGGCAGTTGTGAGAGATATTTCCGTGCTTCATGATTCTATGTATATATTTTTGTATGGAATTCTCCGACTGTAACGACAGCCCAATAATTACGCATATATTTGCAATTTATTTGTCGCGATGACGGCTAAAATTTGCTGACATGATTTAATTATTTATGGAGGAAGCTAACGAGAATAGGTTGAGGCTGTAATGGATGAGTAATTAATGATGGGGTGAAAGAAATATAAACGGAGCTAATTACGTCTCATTAGATATTAGGCTTAGAATAATCCTGGAATCAAGAAACTATGCCTACTTTGTTCCAAAAATTCAAATCTAATTTTGTCATCGGTTATCATCGTTCCAACTACAGGATATAAAGGATTTAATTATGTTGCTCTTCGTGTAAGCAAAGCACCACAGCTACCAGATTGTAACCATCGCTTGGTGCATTTCGATTTATTGGATAAATATGCACCCCAATCCCAATGCGCAAATCAGCATCGGGTTAATCGTATGCTAGAATACGCTAATCCATGTAATTATATCGCTTAGTGTTTAGTTCTGAATTTCTGAATACTGAAATGTGGGCAAAGTAGATGAATAGGTCAACAAGAGAACGTTTAAATTGTGCGCCAGTGATGCCACAAAATAATCACCTTCCCCGAAAAAATACAAAACAATATCTGATCATTTACAACTGCACAATTATCTGAGAACTGAGCACTTAAATATGCCCACTTGATGATTTTATAGAAGTTGGTAATTATCAAATCACGAGATTTGGCTTCACTCACTAATTTGATTTCAAAATGATGTCTTGGGGATGGAATTGAAATGTTGAAGGAGTAACGATTTAATTTACTCCTATTGGAAATAAATGTGAACACGTACTTTCGGTAAAACATGATTTCGGTGTTCCTCGAATCTCCAGTGTAGAACGTAACTTAATCCTGACATCCTCAGACGCGTGGGAAGTATATGCTATCGGTGTGTTCCATGTTGGTCGATTTTAAGTGATGAGTGTGCCCCTACACAAGATAAGTGCACCCTCTTCCAGTGTTTGCATAAATTTCAAACTTCTAGAAGGAGTTCACTTGACTTGTGCAAGAATACTATGATTTAAGTTGAAAACAGATATTCCTAAAGGACCGATAGGGAAAATATAATAAGATCAAATATCACCAATCACCATATTAGATTCTACCTCTTAGATGATCACAATAAGATGAAATCATCTGACTAGTCGAATTCTGGATGTGTGGCAGATGTTTTATTCAAGGACAAATTCCAATTCGATATACCAAGCATATGTGATACGGCTTGTATGGTGCAATGCATATATTAGTCGTGCAATATAAACTTTACTATCGTTGAGAGAGAGATGTAAGTGAGATTGAGATTATATCAAAATATACAAACGCATCTTATTGTAAGAATAGCTCATGGTGTGGTATTGGTTACCTACTTTGTGTACGGTTCAGTGTAGATAAATGTGGTTTTGTTGGAGTGTCGTTTTGCAATGATGGTAGGGTATGGCAATTTGCAATATAAAAGCGTCTTATTTCATTGAACAGAAGCATTAGATGACGATTATTCTTCGAAGTTATTATCAGAGTCGTTCTTGATATATTAATAAAATACTGCAGGATGAATGCATTCGTCAAGTTTGCATGGCTATCTAAGGCGTATGTATGTCGGAATGTGTTGGTGTGTGCATTCATCTACACATTAAAATATAATGCGTCGCTACTTATTGTATTGCAAATACAATCCCAAATTAATTAAATCAATGCTAGAAGGGAAGACATCCTTAGGTAATAATAAATGGCGAAGGCAAGTTTTATTATTATAATTACTTTCAGAATTTGCTTCTTATCATCTTAGGTATAATTATTTAAAAGTATATACATTTGTTGATAGCTTAATACCCTCAGCTTCCGAATAATACATTTCCTTCCCTCGCATTCACGTCGTTGTTACTTATGAAAATAGTAATTAATGCGCTCATGTAGGAGCGACGTGTTCATGTTTTGACATTATGATTATTTTATTAAATAATCAACGAGTTTTGACAATAGCAAAAACCAAATAAATTATAGCTCGTATTAAATCAGGAATACTGATAAGGAATATTGTCAAACAATTGCGTTGCCTCATATTGTAGTCAAATGCACATCTACATGAGTACACCACAGATATTTTCAATGGCATTATATCTTTTGGAGTCAAGCTATTACATACAAATTCAACTTTTTATAAAATCTAGAATCAGCTCTCATTTTACGGAAAGCGCACACATTTAAACCTTAAATGATATCAGTACGGATCCCGATGTATTCCCAACCATTCCCAGAAAGCTTAAGCAGGTAATCTTCTTGATGTCGTAAAATATTCCACTTTTCACCGCTTCCACTTTGTATGACCTGACAAGTCGCCTTGTTTCCGGACTCAATGCCAATCTTCCTCCAAGATTTCCTTTCAGCTTTACACTGTACAGATGGACCATGGACATGAAGGAAATGAAAACCATCAATATTCCTACGCAGCATATGAGAACGCTGGGACAAAACAACAAAAGTGCTGGATCGCTGCCTGCCAGTCGAACGGTAGAAAAGAGCATCATGACGATCGCAGTTCCAATCATGGCCTTGAACGGACTCACAAATGATTTTGCGAATATTCCATTGTATAATCCGGTGAGTATCCTCAGCTTGCGATAAATCAAGAGCACCTCCTTTACTGGAAATTGTTTGCCTGGGCTTTGTTGGAGTAAAAGCTGAATGGTATGTTGGAAGGTATGCATGAACAAAAAATTCACGTGAATCGTCACCGATACTGCACCCCACATTGAGCACACCCACAGTAGGTCAACTACAAGTCCGGATACCATCCCAAGTACGTCAAAGGATGTTCCGCAAATGTAGATTATTAATCGGTAGACATGACTTCCAAGTGCCCACTTATCCTGCTGGAACGACAGTAAAATCGGAACTGTCAAAACGCTCAAAAATGTCGAATATATGGCCAGAAAGGTCAAAATGAGGGACCGAAGTTTCCGCGATTGTTGGAATGCGTTTGGATCTCGAAAGTGTTTCCGCTCCAGATCCGATATAAGATATTCGGTTCCATTTGCCAGCAGAACCACGTCATCCCCCGAGAAATACATTGGAGATTGATAGCACAATTGGGAAATTGGGCCAAGTGTCCACATAAGAGTGAACATGAATCGGTACAGGTCGCCCGCTTCTAAATACTGTGGACTATAAGAAATTACAACGTAGATAAGAAATATCAAGTAAAATACGCCAAGAAGGTACACGAAAACCACTTTCCAAATCCAATAGTTGATTTCGCTTTTATTGAGGCAAAATGTCAACCGAAATGAGGATCCTGAACGGGAATCATCGTTCCAGGAAATTGTAAATGGAAAGGAACATATGAAGTGAAGGAATGCAAAAAATCGCTGAAGAATTTTCTCCGCCATGTTTTGCACGTGATAACTGATATAGTTGAAATGAGGTATGCATATGTACCAAAATGTGATGGGCATTTGTAATGGCAGCAAATAATAAATTGTTGTCCCTGAAATTCCGTGGGCGCTAATTATATGTCTTGTGTTATTTTGGTTTGTTGGAATGTATGAGTGGAAAATTATATCTTTCCCTGCGCAGCCACAAATTATCAGTACTCGTCGACATTTATAATAAAAGATATATTAAGATAAAATTATTATCGTTGCGGTCTGCACTAGAGCAAATATATAATTAGTGCCAATGGTTGAAGTCTTTGCCGTAATTCACGACTTCAATCTTTATCAGAAAACCAACCTTATTTATTAATTACTAGCAAGGTACACTTTCGAAGTGTTAGTCGGGATGACAAAAATAAAATATTGAATATAGGGTAACTTTGGACGTAGAATCCGAATCTGAAACCACACCAGATTGATATAGGACTCACTTTTGATACAAGACAGTATGTTTATCCGCCTGTACACCAGAGTTCTGAATATATGTTTGTGAACTCAAATATACCAGGTTTTAATAACTGGGACCCGTAGAATCCAACAATGGAAAATATTTTAGTCCATTGGGAATACTTTAAAGGTTATAACAGTAAGCAGTGTATCTAAAATCGTATTTAATATTTAAAATCTAAGCATAAAATATGATAATTTCCCATGTATAATTTAACTAGAATTGTAATTTTTAGTCGTACTTATTTTCAAGCGCTGCTTTCTAACGTCAGTTTTACAACAAATAAAATATACATATATTAAAATTCAGATAATATTTGCTTACAATCGATGTTTAGTTTTACTGACCTCGACTTAAACTTCAAAAGTGTACCTAGTCAGATACGTACGAATATATGTTTACGACGCCACTGGACTTGCATGTTTCCTGGCTTGCTTGTTTGCAAGGTTCATGGATGCCGTGAACATTTTATGTGAGACAAACGATGCAATATTAGACAAGCGCAAGACAAGAAATGAACAAATTTTACCTTTATTTAATTTTTACAATGGCATACACACGACTCAAGTAAAATAAAAAATGTATTTCCTCAACGCCTGTTATGAATTATTTCACAGTTAGTTTAGTTAACAATAATTAGTTAGTTAGATCTTCACAGAAATCAAAACGGATCCCGTGATGTTGCCAACCATGCCCAAAAACGTCAGACAAGTAATTCTCTTGATATCATAGAAAATCCCGCTTTCGACCGATTCCACTTTATATGACCGCTTGAGTCGTCTCGCTTCTCCGCTTAGAGAGAACCTTCCTTGTAAATTTCTCCTTAACTTTTGACTGTAGTCGTTAACCATAGCCATGAATGACATAAAAACGTGCAGTAACCCAATGCAACAAAGGAGCATGGTGAATCCGAATACAAACATGAATGGGTCGTCTCCAGAAAGCCGCATCGTCACAAATACGGACTCGACGATACATGTTCCAATCATGCCTTTAAATGGACTCACAAAAATTTTCCCGTAGATTGCATTGTACATCCCAGTCACAATCCTAAGTTTCCTGTAAACTAGGAGCGTCTCCTTTATTTGTTCACTGCAGGATTTCTTAACCATTTGTCTAGGCTGGCCTTGCAGAATAACTTGGATAGCTTGCTTGAATGTATGCATGAATAGGAAATTGACATGAAATGTGATAATGCATGAACCCCACATTATAAAAATCCACCAAATATCCACAGCCAATGCCACAGCGACACCGAGTATGTCCCAGGAGGATCCGAAAATGTAAACTATAAGACGCATAAAGTGCCCTCCAACGGACCAAGGCTCGTGGTGAACAATTATTAGGATTGGTAGCACGATAACAATTGAAATGGCCGAGTAGACTGCCAAGAACGCCATAATTTGAGAACGTATTTTCCTTGACTTTTGAAATGCCAGGGGATCTCGAAAATGTTTCTCCTGAAGGTTCTCGATCAAATTCTCCGTGCAGTTTACAAGAAGCACGACCTCCTCGCAGCAAAAGTAATTGGGTAGCTGAACTACAATTTGAGCAACCATTGACACTGTCCACATTATTAAAAAGATGAGTCGGAAATAGTCGTGGGATTTGAGGAACAAAGGAGCGAGTGTAATCATGAGATACCAGAGATAAATAGAGTAACATATGGCAAGCATGTAAAATGTGATTACTTTCCACCGAAAGAATGCCTTGCTCTTTTTGTCAACGTCGAAATATACTTGAAATGTTGCCGTTGGAGTGGACGAATTGCCCCAAGTGAATTTGTAGGGAAAAGTGTAAATGGAGTGCAGAAAATTAAAGTACGGCCGGATAATCTTAACCTCCATTTTGAGTGACGGGAAGCGTTACAATATATATATTTTAGTGACCCAGCGAGACTTTCTCTAACTGAAGTCATTTACGAGATGATACTCTGTGCTGAACCGAATATGATGAAGAAAGGTCATAGATATCTGTTATGCAGAATACTGCAATAACGGTTTTACCAAATAGGTTTCATGTGTTTGCATAAGGACGAAATTGGGCGTGGGGTCGACATTAAGTATTCATGAGCAGCCTCGAAGTTGACTAAGTGCACGTGTACTGGATACTGTAATTACATTGTTAGATTTGTAGATATGTAAGAATAATTGAACGTATATGTTAGATATATATTTTTCTTAGTTTGACCGACTGTGTCGTAACTTGCACCAGTTATTTCAATAGAATTGGGAATGAATATGTCGAACGTTGGAACGGACCTTAAGGATGTCCAGCTCAAACTACAATATCAAGCATATGTAATCAACCTGTAATAATCGCGTGTCACTTACAATGACATCTTCATTGACTTGTGTTCATTAAGTATTTTATGGTGCGGGTAATATTTTTGACATTAATTAATAACCAGTGCAAATATAATAATTTTTGTCCTCGCTTGTATCAATAAACATTGTATTAAGAAAATAGTTGTCATTGGTGTTTCATATTAGGTGTGCATAACATAGTTTTCAGTTAAAATGACTTAACATAAATGATACACTTAAACTACAGCTACGTACTATTTAAAACCTGACGTATATCAACACGGATCCGGTGATATTACCCACCATTCCCAAAAACGTTAGGCAAGTAATCCTTTGGATTTTATAGAAGATCCCGCTTTCCACCGACTCCACCTTGTAAGATCGTTTCATACGTCTCGCCTCTCCGCTCAGAGAAAATCTTCCCCGCAGACGTTCCCGAAGCTTCAAGCTGTACTCATTAACCATTGCCATAAACGACATGAATATACATGAAGTCATCAGGCAGCAGAGAAGCGAGCAGAATCCGAAAACAAACATGAAAGCACTATCTCTAGACAGTCGCATTGTAACAAATGAAGATTCCACGATGCAAACTCCAATTATGGCTTTGAACGGACTCACAAATAGTTTCCCATATATTTCGTTATACAAACCGGTCACAATCCGCAGTTTACGATAAATTAGCAGCGATTCTCTTATTTGCTGACTACACGTTTGCATGACCATTCGTCTTGGTCTAATGTGCAACATGTTGTCAATAGCTTGTTTGAAGGTATGCATGAAGAGGAAATTGACGTGGAATGTGAGTATGGATGAACCCCAGATAATGAAAACCCACCACACGTCAATCAATAAAGCAACCGGGATACCAAGTACGTTTCCAAACGGCCCACAAACGTAAACTATCAAACGCCGAAAATGACCTCCAATTGACCACACCTCGTTTTGAACAATTACCAGAATTGGCAGTGCAATACAAAGTGATATTACCGAGTAGACTGACAGGAATGCTATAATTTGCGAGCGAATTTTTCTGGACTTTTGAAATGCCCCGAGATCCCGAAAGTGCTTTCGCTGGAGATTGTCTATCAAGTTTTCGATTCCATTGACTAGAATGACTATCTCCTCGCAACAGAAGAAGTTTGGCGTTTGAATGATAAGAAGGGCAATCATTGACACTGTCCACATTATCAGGAACATGAGTCGAAAGTAGTCGCGGGATTTGTAAAATATTGGAGCCAGAGTAATCATGAGGTATATTAGAAAGACTGAATAGCACAGTGACAGACAGAAGAAAGTTATTGCTTTCCAGCGAACATATTCGTTGCTGTTTTTGTTCACGGCGAAATGGATTCGAAATGTTCCTGTTGGATTGAACCAGTTGTCCCAAGTGAGCTGATAGGGGAAGGTGTAAATGGAGTAGAGAAAATTGAAGTACGGCCGGATAATCTCAACCTCCATTTTGAACGAGACCAAATTACTGAAAATTGTAGTATAGTGACCTGGAATGAATACGCAGTTTGACTTGGCTTACGTGTCTAGAAGAGAACAAAGCTCATAGCAAAACTAAAACCTTGTATGATATAGGAATGCGGTAGAGTTTTCCAATTTTTTACGAAATAAAATTGATTTTCGTTTAATTCCCCTTGAAGATGACATTTCAGTGGGTATCGATCTGAAATTGTTTAACTTGTTTTACAATGCATGTAGAATGCTCCGTCTTTCTATATGTCCGAGCTAAACTGCTTTCTGAATAATTGATATCAAATATTCCTACCTACAGTTATCTTGTTCGCCCAAGCATTCTCTTCCTGAAGTTCACCCACGTAATATCCATTTAGTTGAAACTGAAACAATTTGTGGAGATAAATTGAATTTCAGTTACATATGTATGTATGTACTTCATCTAACCAGGATAGTTATTGTCATTTTTCGCTGCTATATTCACAGTTGCAAAGTCTTTTTCTGATACGTTGCTTAACGAGCATTTAGTTTTAAATCGAAATCGGGGCTTTTTGTTTCAATTTCTAATGCATGTGAGGAGTGGAAACTTGCGAAACAAAAATGTCAAAGCTTGATTTCGTAACATTTATAAAAGTAATACATTCCGGATGCCAGTGTTATGCCAGCTCTCCATTCTGGAATTTGTTGCTCGATATTTTTTTCTAAAATTCTGTAAAGGCTGAATTCCGATAGCCCGGATATGTTGTTGCTGATGACGACTTCGGTCGGTATGACTTCAAGATGAAATTTTAGTTGCTTGATGCAACTTGCTCGACAAATTCCTTGATCTCTAAAGTAAAATGGATGACCCATTTGCACTTATAAATTCGCTGCATAGGGCAATTTGCTTGATTGAACTTTCCATTATTCGTTGCATAATTCAATCCCCTAAGTCTGCCATATCAATTGATTTCAGACAGTTAATGTAGGTAATCTGACAGATGAAGCTGAATACATACCACTAATATATTACAGGAACCAGCACAAGCACAAACGAATACAATCAGAGTACACTCCGGTTTTATGTCTCAATCGACGTATAGTTGGAGTCGCAAACGGTGACATTGCACATGTTGGGAGGTGAAAGCAAAATTAAAGTCAGCTTTGCTTTTAAAAATCCAACAACCGACAACATACATGCCTCAATTTTACTTTAAAGATACGAATCCCGGCACAATGCATCCTAGTTTTGGAAACCATCGTCAACCAAATACAAGTAGAAATAAATGCTGTTATACAGCAGTGTACCTAAATCCACGGCCACCACCTATACCGTTTAATCAAGAAACACGTGATTTTGATATTTTCACTTCACCACCACTTTACAATAAAGAGTGTGAGGAGTATCCCGCAACAGCTCCGGAAGAATCTCTTCTCTCAGATGAACTATCTGCATCAAATTACATTTGCACCGCAACTGCCAACTATTGTGTTCGGGAACATCAAGCTGGCCAAATTGGATACCATTTTACTCCATCGATTCCTGCCGCTACTGCAGAACCTTCGTCAGAAATTAACCTGCGGTTGCAGTGGCGTCGGCGACATGAATTTTGCGAGCCTGAACAAGGGTCCAAGAGGCCATGGTGGATTTGGTTCATTGCCATTGTGGATATTCTTGCTGGCGTGTGGTACACTGGACAGCTTATACAACTATTGTTGATAAGACCAATTTTGGGTAAGGCTGTAATCAGCATAACTCTTTTGTTTACAAATGCATGGATTACGGTGAAAAATTAAGGAATAATTTCCAGATCCGAGTATGTACATTTGGAAGATTTTCATGGAGTTGGTGGCAATTTGCGCTAGATTTTTGATGGGATGCAGTCTGTTCATGGGCATGTTCCATGTAAGTTTCACGCTAGACATACTCCTACAAAATAATTGCTGCGGCTGAGTAAATATTAACGATACTATCTTTTCCGTGCAGAAGGAGAATATCATGACAATTTTCTACTGCAAGTACTGGACCAAAGGTCAGCTCATATTTCTAGCTGTTGGGGCCATCGAAGTTGTAGTGAGTGTGCTGATGATTTCTTTGTATCCTGCTGGCGAAGAAGAAGAAATGCTAATATTACTGCTATCAGGCCTCATGAAGTGTGTCTACCGCATCGTTTCCTTCATTCTCGTACGAATTTTTATTGAGGAACTGAAGACATGGGATGAGCGGCTTACATCACGTATTCATCTGCAGGAGACCCAAGATTTTCAGAGAATTCCTCTAGTTGGGGGCAACAGTGACAACAACTGCGTGTTTGGGCAAACCATGGAATTGCAAATGTCCATGTGTTAGATAAATATATGTAAATTAATGTTTCTGATCACAGTGATCTGTAATAATATAGATTAATGCAGTTTGATTCTATATTGTATTGATATAAAACAAAAGTATGAAAATGCATAATTCTGCTACTACATTTATTGGAGTCACCATGGAGCCATCTATAGTTTTAGAGAGAATCAAAAATCACAGGAGAGAATATCCGGTGAAAGTTGTGCTGGTGGTTGACATGAGAGGCCGTACAACTTTGCGCTTTGTTTAGGCAGACTTGCTGCAGGAGAAAGAAAGTTGGATTGGTTTCGTGTACTTGCCAAAGCAAGCAATATGTGGGTTAAAAATTTAAGTGCATGCATACATTTCAGATCACATGTTCATGCTTTTTTGCATTTAATGAGGTTCATTTTCCTGACTTCCTCTCCACCGATTTTAATGCTGCTTAATTTATTAGCTGCTTTCCCTAAATATTGTATTTTCTAGTTGTGGCTACAATGTTGAAACGGCCAAGACATTCATTCGATAACCTTACGTCGTACATGTAATTAAATTAAATGAAGGAACAGAAGGACAGCCTCCTGCAAGTGGGTTGAGAAAATTAATTTCAAGTGGCAGTATAAAAGGATATAAAAAACTGCCAATCATTCCGTAATTACCACGATCAGAACCTTAGCTGCAGAGAATTATTAGTACAATTTAGATTAAAAGAAAATTGCAATATGAGAAGCAAAAATTGATGATTTTGTATTTATTTTTAGACATTTCTCTGGATTCAGGAACGTATGCTTGCAATAAAATAATATTCTATTTGTAGAACCCCTCACCCTGTATTTGTGAGGATGGCATATATCCGAACATGCTTACAACCTTTTTGTTGGAATACACAGGTTATTTATTTCGTATAGCGAATACAGATACAGTTGCCACACGTTAGAAAGAATCTATGTAAAAGCAACTTAAATGTATACCTCATTGCATATTGGACTTGGAAACTTGCATCGTAGGAAACTTTTTTGCTTCCAGTGAAGTTTCAGCTATACGTCTACAATATCAGAAATATCTGGTGGTGCTTTTATTCATGTACGATGTCATCAGCTAATGAAAAAATGACAGTGAATTGGAAAATATAATTGACAATGTTCAAATGAGATCAACGGCAAAAATAACGCATGTTCGGGATTCCGTTGAAATTGGTAGCATTGGTAGCCCTAGTGACGGTATACCCATATGTGGTGGTTTCCCATGGTTACTCGCTTTTGTTCACGAGAAAATCAAGGTCAAAGTTGAAATCGTAGATCCACTCTGGTGAAGCCATTTTTCAACCAATTTTCATGAAACCAAAACCATTGGGACGGTAAATGTACGGCATTTACTCTATTTTTAGAATGGGATTGATAATTTGATTCCCAAGCGTATTAATTAGCAAAACTGTTATATTTTTATGCATAATTTCCTTGGAAACCGAGTTACAATTCCATTCTGAAAATAGAGTTAATTCCAGGCCTTTACATTCCTACTGGTTTTTGTTTCATGAAAATCGGTTAAAAAATGGCGTCACAAAAGTGGATCTACGATTGTACGTAGTTTTGACCAATGGCAGATCCGCTGTTTTGAAGCCATTTCACAATCAATTTTCATGAAACAAAAACTAGGAGGCATGTAATGCTCTGAAATTTACTATATCTCTGAATGGAATTGGTAGCTTGGTTTCCAAGGAAATTATGCATAAAAATAGTATACTTTTGCTAATTAACATGCCTGGGAACTAAATTATCAGTCCCATTCTAAAAATAGAGTAAATGTAAGACATTTACCTTCCTACTGGTTTTTGTTTCATGAAAATCGGTTGAAAAATGGCTTCACAAAAGCGGATCTACGATTCCATATTTGCTTGAGAATTAGTAAATCAGCCATTTTGAAGCCAATTTTTACCCAATTTTTATGAAACAAAAACAAGTATGCAGTAAAAGGTATCCTATTTGTTATATCCCAAAATGGGAATACTAACTCGGTGTCCAAGTAAGTTGTGCTTAAAAGTATTTGATTTTGACTAATAATTTCCTAGGCAACCCACCTACATGTCGCATTCTGAGATATAGTAAATTTCAGAGCATTACATGCCTCCTAGGTTTTGTTTCATGAAAATTGATGAAATGGCTTCAAAACAGCGGATCTGCCATTGGTCAAAACTACGTACAATCGTAGATCCACTTTTGTGACGCCATTTTTAACCGATTTTCATGAAACAAAAACCAGTAGGAATGTAAAGGTCTGGAATTTACTCTATTTTCAGAATGGAATTGGTAACTCGGTTTCCAAGGAAATTATGCATAAAAATATAACAGTTTTGCTAATTAATACGCTTGGGAATCAAATTATCAATCCCATTCTAAAAATAGAGTAAATGCCGTACATTTACCGTCCCAATGGTTTTGGTTTCATGAAAATCGGTTGAAAAATGGCTTCACCAGAGTGGATCTACGATTTCAACTTTGACCTTGATTTTCTCGTGAACAAAAGCGAGTAACCATGGGAAACCACCACATATGGGTATACCGTCACTAGGGCTACCAATGCTACCAATTTCAACGGAATCCCGAACATGCGTTATTTTTGCCGTTGATCTCATTTGAACATTGTCAATTGGGAGTAAACACAATGAAAAGTTTACCTGTCTTTCAACTTCCTGCTCCAGATTGCAACTTTTTCCTGGCAGCAGTTCTAATATTCGTTCCTCACGTCGTAAAGTTCTTGTCATACAAAATCACCGTTATTATTTTCAGACTGCCGTTATATTTAAACTTTTTGGCAGTGTCGCTAAGTTATATTGAAAAAGTTTGAGGAACGCGCCTGCAGTTTCAAATAAATAATATGAGCTTATTGCAACAACTTACAACCAGACTATTAGAAAGATTGGCATGGGAAGGAAACTTTTGGAGGCCAACCTATACCTAGTCTTAAAACTTATTATTTAAAGCAGAAAGTTCCCAATTTGTGACAATGGCTGAGTGCATCCGTTTAATGAAAATGATGACGAAGTCAAACGGCTCCAATTTTTATTAGCAACGACAGCCATTACTATTACTGCCAACGAAGCACGGAGTATACGGGACGGGAGAGTGCAATATTTTCGAACTTGAAAACCAGCTACGATATCAAATTGTCCCGATGATTTTGCTGATTGGATAATGATAGGTCTTAATCAGCAATCGTTTGACGACTGAAGTCGTTTATCCATTCATGGCAGCCGCAATTACGTTTCGAGTGACTTTTATGTATTGTGATGATTATTATTATCATGGGAGTAGGGACAATGAACAAAATAATAACAGTATGTGCCAATCACGTGGCGCAGTTAAATTTTCTGAAAATAATATACAATTATAATTTATTCTCCCAAGAAATTATACAAGATGGTTGGCAATTAGTTAAATAGATTGATAATAATTGACAATGTCAACTGAATAGTTTACACCCTGAAAGATATTAGAACAGAACCAGTCATATTTCCAACCATTCCCAAAAACGACAAACATGTAATCTTCTTGATGTCATAAAACGAGCCACTTTTCACCGCCTCAACCTTAAAAGCTCTCACCGATCGTCTTGCCTCTGAACCGATCGTAAATTTCCCCTTGACATACCTTTGTAATTTTAGGCTGTATTCGTCAACCATCGCCATGAACGCAGTAAATACAACCAGTATTACCAGGCAGCTTACAAAAAAGCACAACCCAAATGCACACAGAAATTTATTTCCTTCCGTAAACCGTATCGTGAAAAATAACGTCTCCACAACTGTTGTCCCTATCATTGCTTTGAAAGGGCTTACAAATATTCGTCCATACGTTCCATTGTACAGTCCTGTTAGAACTCGTAATTTCTGGTAAATCAGAAGAATTTCTCTCACCTTCTCTCCGTCACTCTTTTTCAGGGCAAATCGATCCGTCATCAAATATAGAATGGCGTGCTTGAATGTATGCATATAAAGGAAGTTGATGTGGAACGTCAGTATTCCCGAGCCCCACATTACAAAGAACCACCACACATCCACCAGGACGCCAACCACAATTGCAGGTATGTTCCAAGTCGGGCCTCCTAGGTAGATTATCAATCCATAAAACTGCGCTCCAGTTGGCCATACTTCGGGCAGCAGCATTATGATAATTGGGACACAGATAATTGTCCCAATGATCGAGTATACGGCAGGTAACGCGAGGATTTGCGACCGAAGTTTTCTGGATTTTTGAAACGCCAGTGAGTTTCGAAAATGCTTCTGTTCCAAATTGTCAATCAGATTTTCCGTCCCGTTCACAAGGAAAACGATGTCGTCTCGATATATCCAGTTGGGCGCTTCGTTAATTAGCTGACTAGTCGGCCCCACTAGCCACATGAGCAGAAAAAAGAAACGGAAATAGTCCTGTTGCTCAAGGAACGTTGGGGTATGCTTGACCAGCAAGTAAATTAGGAAAACTATATAGAAAATGCTGAGGAGATACACTGAGAAAATCTTCCACAAAACATAATGCCTTTTGTTTATCTGCTTATTAAAATATAACTGAAATGCTGGCGGTGATGATTGGATGACAGTGTTGGGAACTGCTTTCCAGCAAACTCGATCCGGAATTGCAAAAATTGAATAAATGAAATCGAAATACGGTTTCAGAATTTTTCGTTCCATGCTTTCATGCTGGTGCTCGGGCGACAAGTGAAGTTAAGTGTTACATAATTGCGTTTATGTAGAATGTCGTGCAACATAATGCATTTCCAAATAATCACTGAAGTTCACCCATATAATTGGTATACTGATATAATTTGTATAATTTGTAATTACCGTTGTGTGCCCATATGACAGGTTTTATTTCCGTGGGATGTGGTAACTTGACAATTTTCCACTATTATTTTATACTACCACGCTTCTGTTTAATTACTACCTCTTCGGATTGAATACGATATTATGCGTCGAATTAACTGAAGGCATTAATTCAAAAATTATGTGGCATTTGAGCTACCAAGCTTGTCGACAAGTATGTCGCAGTGCTCCTAAAAATGTTACTATTAGCGCCTGAAACATACGATCGGTATTGAAACCATTTATTATTTATTTTCTGTTTTTGAGTACCCCGTAATTGTTAAACCTTGAGAGATATCAATGCAGATCCTGTTATATTTCCCACCATGCCCAAAAATGTAAAGCAAGTAATCTTCTTAATATCGTAAAAAGCCCCACTTTTAACTGCTTCTACTTTATATGATCTTAGCATTCTTCGCGCCTCTGGATTCAAGTGAAATGTACTTCCTCGAATATGTCTTAGAAGCTGTAAACTATGGTCGTTAACCATTGCCATGAAGGGGGTGTACACTATTAATATTCCACGGAAAGAAAATGTGGAACTGATGCTGAAGCAAAACAATATTAGGTCACCTGTCGAAAAGCGAATGGTCACGATTACTGTGAGAACAACGCAAGAGCCTATCATTGCCTTGAAGGGGCTCACGTAGATTCTCCCGTATACTCGATTATAACAACCGGTTAATATACGCAACTGTTTATAAATTGCAAATATGTTTGAAACTTGCAAACGAAACTTATTCGGTCCTCTTTGAAGCTGTGTTATGGCTTTCACTGTATGTTTGAAAGTATCCATGAACAGTAAATTGACATGAATTGTAATGAGGGCCGAACCCCAAACAACAAAGCACCACCAAACGTCAACACAAAGCGCAAGGGCAGTTGCAGGAATATACCAAGCTGGTCCAGTAAAGTAAATTACAAGTCGCCGGAAATGTCCTCCAATTGACCACAGTTCGTTTTGAACAATTACGAAAACGGGTAAAGTTATAACGGCAAGTAGCACAGTGTAGGCGGCCAGGAAAGCCAAAAGTTGATTCCGAAATGTTCTCGACTTCTGCAATGTTACTAAATTGTTAAAATGTCTTTTTGTTAAATTATCAATAAGATTTTCAACACCTTTCACCAACTCAACTACATCCTCAGGACACACGTAATTACAGGATTGGTTTATCAGAAGGGCAAACAGGGCGACTGTCCATAGGAGTAGAAACATTAGCCGAAAATATTGATGTGTTTTGAGAAACTCGGGCGCGTAGATGGTAACAAGTACAATTAGATAAATTAGGTAAAAGACCGAGAGTAGGTAAAACACGATGAATTTCCACAGGCGATACCGCACATTTGTTTTGTCCAGCTGAAAAACCAGTACAAAGTCTCCAAACGGGCGTGACGAGTTTTCACCTTTCCAATGGATTTCATAGGGGATTGCCATGATTTGATAGATGAATCGCAAATATGGCCGGAGAATGTTCCTCTCCATATTTCTGTAACGCGTCAGGTCAGAATATAATGGAACGATAGAGTTGCAATCTCGATTTGGTAGCAGTTGCGAAATACAAATTGAATAAAATTGGTGTCTAATTAAGTTACAAATATAATTTCTTACGAAAAGTTGTAATTGTAAGTGTACTACAATTTATGCAACAATTTGAAAGATACTATACCGACTAGTAAAAGTATGAATAAATCGCAAAATAATAATAAGGCGTGGATATAGAAATAAAACGATGACAATAGATAGATATGACGTAACAAATGTTTCCAGTCAAATATTTATATATGCATCGAGACAATCAGTTTCATGATGGCCGTTACTATACACCATAATTATTATGCCATCCGCTAGAATGATTTCAGTAACAATACGCTTCATAATAATGCAATTAAGATAATGAATATGGAGGAAACAATTAATGACAGTATTCTACTGCACTGCAATTTGTAGCGTCATGGATTCAAATTAGGAATATTAGCTTAGAGCACACTGTACATTAAAAACAAACGAGCATCAATGCAATTTCAAGCAATGCTATTTATAAACCAATCCTTCAAGCTCCTTCAATAATACATAATGGGTTTGCTAAACCAGATTGTGGCTAAACTGTAACTGATATTAACACCGAGCCCGTGGTATTCCCCACCATGCCCAAATAACTGAAACATGTAATTTTCTTAATGTCATAAAAGATTCCGCTCTTCACCGCGACAACCTAGAAGGACCTGGTCTGTCTTCTTGCATCCGCACCAAGCGACCATCTTTCTCGAAGCTGCTGTTGCAGCTTCAAACTATACTGATGAACCATTGCCATAAATTAGATGAATACAGCCAGCAATCCTGTGCAACAAATCAGCACACTGAAACCAAAAAAAAAACAGGGTGGGATTGTTCTGTCCAATAAAAAAAAATAATCGTCACCGAAAAAATCATGCACAATCCAATGGTAACTTGGATTTTACTGATTTAATTGATTTATTAGTAGCTCAAACAGGCTGGCTGTCCAAAGGAGTAAATAGATTAGCGGAAAATACTATTGGGTTTTCAGAAACTCGGGAGCGCGGATGGTACCAAGTACAATTAGATAAATGAGGTAGAAGATGGAAGTAGGAAACACGGTGAATTTCCAAATGCGATACCGCTACTTCGTTTTGTCCAGCTGAATGATAAGGTCACAATTTCCTACAGGACGTGAATGGTTTCCATTTTTCCGATGGATTTCATACCGGATAGCAATGGTTTGGTAGAGTACAGGCAGTTATGGCCGGATAATGCTCCTTTTCATTTCTGCAGTATTAACAAATCGCCAAATAGTTATATGCTGTGGATACAGAAATAAAAGAATGTCAATACATGGATAATACGCAACATTGTTGCAAATCAAACACTATTTATTCATCGAGAAACATCAATTTCATTGTCGTTTATTATACACGGTAATTACGATGTCATGAATTGCGGTAATTACACTAACAGCACGATTGAAATAATTAATGCTTTGGGAAACAATAATAACAGTACTCTCCTGCACTGCAATTTGTAGCATTATGTATAGCAAAATAAATATCAACTTAAAACCCATGAAAAATTAAAAGTGAACGAACATCTATAAAATTTCAAGCGAATGCATTGAAAATCCAGTCTTTCAAGTATGTTCAATAAATCATTAAATGTGTTTGCTGAACCCGCATATAGCTAAACTTTAACTGATATTAACACTGATCCCGTTGTGTTCCCCACCATGCCCAAATAACTCATACAGGTAATTTTCTTGATGTCATAAAAAATTCCACTTCTCACCGCCACCACCTTGAACGACCTCACCTGCCGTCTTGCTTCCGCACTTAGAGACCTCCTCCCACTCAAATATCTCTGTAACTTCACACTGTACTGATGAACCATAGCCATGAAAGAAATGAAGACAGTCAATAGTCCAGTACAACAAAGCAAACAACTAAATCCAAATACTATCAGCGCGGGATTATTCTCGGAAAGTCGCACCGTCATGAACACACTCTGGACTATAACGCATCCCAACATTGTCTTGATCGGGGTGACAAAACTCTTACCAAAAACGTCGTTGTATAAACCAGAAACTATTCTCAACTTGCGGTATATCAACAGCACTTCAGAGACTGAGAATATTTCGCCATTTTGGTCCATCCTTTTCAAAACGAGTTGAATGGTTTGCTGAAATGTATGCATGTACAGGAAGTTGACATGAATGACCAGCACGGCCGTGCCCCATATTAAGAGTGACCACCACGAGTCAACAACGACTCCGGCAGCAATTGCTAACAGTTTGGAGGACGGGCCCAAAATGTAATGTACCAGCCTCTTAATGTTCCCGCCAATTGCCCAGGGTTCACTTTGAAGCGTAATGAATATCGGTTGAGCGATAACTGTAAAGATAATGGAGTATACAGCAACAAACGCGAGTAGTTGACCGCGAAGATTGCGGGATTTATAAAGTGCCCTGGGATTACGGAAATGCTTTTCTTCAAGATTCCTGGTAAGATTTTCGGTCGAGTTTACAAGCAATACCACATCGTCTCCGGAGAAATAGGTTGGACTGTGGTAAATAAGTAGAGCCACCGGAGCAACTGTCCACATGAGTAGGAACATGAGTCGGAAGTAGTCTTTAACTCTGATGAACTCGGGGGAGAGCGTAATTGGAAGAAATATTAAATATAGCAGGTATGAAATTCCGAGGATGTAGAATATAAAAATCTTCCAAAGCAAGTAGTTCCAAGAACTTTTGTTCAGGCTTAGATATACTTGATAATCTTTTGCGGTGGATAATTCTGCGTTCCAGGATATTTCGTAGGGAAACGTTAGCACTGAGCGTAGAAAATTGAAATATGGTTTAAGGATTCTTTTCTCCATTGTAGCATTCAAAGTTGTAATGAGTCGCTTTATTGCAATAGTTTTAGTATGACGTATGCCAAATTTATAATTGGTTACCTGAGGTAGCTAGCAAGTCATGCGGCCACAAATGCTACATCAAGACACTTCGTAAACAAAAATGCTTTTTGAGTCGTTATGTATGCAATTATTTGAGCACGCTTGATTTGTAAATTATATGATAGATGCAAACTTAATTGCCATATGCTTCAATTAATTCTTGCAAAATCTACGGATGTTAATTTTGCATAAGGATAAGAATTACCATACAATTATGTACATCATATCATGTACTCATATAATTGCATAATATCTATCATATCGGTAATTCTGACAACAGGTAATTATTGTAATCAAGCAATGCGATGTGCTTTTATATTTTCCAGCACATTCGGGAAATATACAAGACATGACGCTGAATAATTGTTTAGTTAAGCACTAGAGTTTCAAGTTTAGCGTACATATTATAGTTTGCAAAAATGTTATAGTTTTATTGCGTAAACTGGCGTAGCGTTACGAATTACGGTATAGGAACCTGCAATTTTGAAGCACATGAAATCGTTATACTAATTCATAGTCATGCTCAGGTTATTGTTTGCTGGTAAAGTTGTTACAAGCGTCTTTCCATGAAACCTAATATATGTATCTCTTGTTTAATTGCACAACGGATCTGCAAGGCGGTTATCCTTGGCCCCGTGATAATGGCGAATCATTTTGTAAGAGTAATCAGTACTGAGCCAGTCGCTTACCGCTCATAACGCCGCAAATACGGAATGCCGACGCTTATTATGCCGCAATTTCATTATGCCGCGAATTACTATGCCGAGAAATTCACTATGCCGCTGCTTTGTTCGCCGTTTGGTAAAATAAAACAATGCCGAAATAAAAAAGTAATAAGAAATATAATGCCGAAGTTCACTACGCCGCACTAACATTACCAAGATATCCCATAAATGCATTAAAAGGATATTCCAAAACCATTTAGATGGACTCAGTATGGGGAAATTTAACATGGACTCAGCATGGGGAAATTTAACATGGACTCAGCATGGGGAAATTTAACATGGACTCAGCATGGGGAAATTTAACATGGACTCAGCATGGGGAAATTTAACATGGACTCAGCATGGGGAAATTTAACATGGACTCAGCATGGGGAAATTTAACATGGACTCAGCATGGGGAAATTTAACATGGACTCAGCATGGGGAAATTTAACATGGACTCAGCATGGGGAAATTTAACATGGACTCAGCATGGGGAAATTTAACATGGACTCAGCATGGGGAAATTTAACATGGACTCAGCATGGGGAAATTTAACATGGACTCAGCATGGGGAAATTTAACATGGACTTTAGCATTGCATTTTTACTATGGACTCAGCATTGCATTTTTACTATGGACTCAGCATTGCATTATTTACATACATGGCAAGGATAGCGAGTTTCTCGGCATTGCACCTTTCGGCATAACGATCATTCGGCGTACAGTATTGCGGCGTAAGTGTTTACGGCATTATTTCTCTGCGGCGTTCAGTACAATGCGGTGTATTAAACTGCGGCATTATGAACGTCGGCAATGTGATGCGGCGTTCCGTATTTGCGGCGTTGTGACCGTGAATCAGCCAGTCATATCACCAACCATACCCAGATAGGTCAAACATGTAATCCTCTGCACACCATAAAATATGCCGCTACGGACTGTCTCCACCTTGAACGATCTCATTAGCCGCCTTGACTCTGCTCTAACAATCCACCTGCCCTTCAAATGTTTCCACAATTTTACACTGGATTCGTTCACCATTGCCGTAAATCGGTTGACTATCGCCAGTAGCATAAAACAACACAGAAAAGCGCTAAGCCCGAACGCCAATAGCAGAAAATTGTCACTCGAAAGTCGAACTATAATCACGACCGACAAAATCATGCAGGCCCCGACTGCTGCTTTGAATTGACTCAGATAAAATCGACCATATATTTGGTTATACAAATCGGTGAGAAGACGAAGTTTGCTGTAAATCAAAAGCACTTCTCGAACTTCAACTCTACGAAATTCCAACTTTTGGTGGAGGTAACTCATTCCAAGTATATTGTTCACTGTGTACTTGAATGTGTGTAGAAATAGAAGGTTTATATGAATGTTGGTAATTCCGGAGCCCCACATTAGAAACACCCACCACACTCCCACAGACAGGGACGCTGCAACTCCGAGATATTCTCCGATTGGACCACCGAAGTATACAAACATATGATACACCGGGCTCCCAACCAGCCAAAGTTCTTTTCGGTACATGTACATAACGGGCAGCGTGAAAACTGCTGACAAAACTGAGTATGTGGCCAAGATTAACATAATTTGAGAACGCACCTTTCTGGATTTCCTAAACGCCAGCGTAGTTCCGAAATGTCTTTTTTCTAAATTGCTGAGGAGAATTTCCGTGCGATCGGCAAGAAGAATGACGTCATTTGGACACATGTAGTTAGATGTTTGATTTACAAGCATCACGACAACGGCAAATATAGAGATAATGTGGAATATTAATTGGAATATGTCGTGATGCTTGACATAGTCCGATGCAGTACAAATAAGCGAAATGATGAGGTAGATGAGAAATGCTACGCATAAAGTATAAATTGTAATAAATTTCCAAAGTCTTACCGACTTTGTATTTTTGTTCATGTGAAAATACACTTGAAAGTCGGATGAGCCTCCCCAGGATAAAACGTATGGAAATGTATATACTGTGGTTAGAAATGAGTAGTACACCTGTAGAAATTTTTGCTCCATTTTCAGAGCCGAAATTCGCTCCACCTGACTTGAATAGCAGCAAACTTCTGAATTGGCGGTTATAATATATATGTGTTAATCTTTGGGGTTACTTTAACAAAATTATCAACACAAACACATTATGTTCAATGATTACGGCAAGCCAATTCATAAAATCGGTAAAATGATTGATGTTAATTCCAGGAGCGGAGCGAATGAAATGTATCAAGGCTCATTGTACGCTAACTATGCGTCACTTTCTGAAGAAAGGTCTCGACTAGTATTGTAATTTTTTTAAATATGTAAGTAATTTAGCAGCAAGCAACGTCCCGTAATCAGTCGACCTGGAGATATTCCATTTATTAAATTGAATTCACCCGATATCACGTATACGTACAATGTCATATCATTATTGTTTGCAAACTGTGCCTATGCTCAATTATTTCCAGCGGGGTTTGGAGACTAATAGTCCGTTGCCCACAGTTAAAATAAATTCAAATTTGGTTAGTTCAATCATCGTTTTGAATGGATCTGGAAATTTAGAATGCTCCATGTTTCTGCGGAGGCGTATAATTTTCTTTAATCATTTAACTCTCATAATAAACTACGCAAATTCTTAGCCGCTATAGCGAATAGCCGTGGCAATTTTGAAATTACTGATAAACTTTTATTCATACTAAATAAATGCTGTAATTTTCAAATAATATCGGTTTATATTTATTGAAATGGGATTCAATTAGCGTATTAAACGGGAGCAAGTTCATTTCAGTTCATGGACGCTGACATCATTTGTATTGAAACAAGACCAAACAAATTCCCGAAGTTATAAAATCAACTAAGAATTTCTCATTGAAAATAAATGTCCAAAACAGGCGGGCGAAGGTTTTTCCGATATGCATTATTGCTGGCAGACTTCAAGGAAATATGCGTTAAAGTATATGCTATAAACTACTCAGCAATAAATAATGTATTAATAAATTTACTCGATGGATTGCTTGCAGCTACAACTTGATACTATTCACAGTAATAACTCATATTATGCCAAACTTAATTGAACTGAATATTTTATTATATTTGTTATTAGGGTTCCATTCATTGTTTCGTTTTTTCATATAACCTCGTTACATTTCACTCATAATGATAAATTGCACAGTGGCCTTTCATTACCTATAATTTCACCGACCAATGTCACAATATAGTAATATGGAATTTACCGACTTTGTGGTTATCCGTTGACATTACAACATGTCACAATTATGCCCCACGCTCTCTTGTAACGATTGTATAATATGCATGGAAGATACCAAATAATTATAACTTATGAAGAAAGAATGATTAGAGAAAATGTATTGACGCATTGATTATCGTTGTCACGGGACCAAATATAGTAATTTTTGCAAGAATATCTTTTCAGTTTCGTAGCTATTTTTTCATGGACACATAACTTCCGTTGACCATACATTTGCTTGGCTCTAACATTCTCTTGAGTGCGCTCGAATCAACGCCATAAATTAAAAATGGAAAAGTTTTTGAAAAAGTATTTCCTGTTTGACTATTACATTTTTGCGATCCCGTACAAAATGAAGTTTGAACCTGGTCTTCAGGTTAGCTATAGCCTGGACAGAAAATCCATCCATTTTCCGCTATGGCTTCTGGGAAACATTGTGATCTTCACAAATTCATTTGTTTGCTGGCTGCTCTTCTTCCACTTTCTTCCCGACTACATTGCGAATCGGAAGTATGTGGAGTTGGCTTTCCACAGCCAGTGGGGATCCGTGTCCGTGATGACCATCGCTCATGTTATTCCACACCTTAAGGAACCACAGGATGTGATGCAGTTGACAAATGGTTGCGTCCGACTCATCAAAAATCTCGAAGAAAGTAAGGCCAATATTATAAAAGTTGAATCTCTAAATATGTTTAAATGTTTATCAAAGTTTCTATATATTCTTTTAATGTGAAGGACACTTCGGTCAGGGTGCTCTCTCGAAGTCGCAGCGAATCCGAACTCGGATTGTTCACTTTATCAGCATGTACTCCTTCTGCGGCTTCATCCCAGCAATTCTTCCAATTTTCATCTGGTTTCTCTCCGAAAACTGGCAAATGGGCTCCTACCTCTATCATACAATCCTCTATTTTTGGCCGAAATGTCCAATCATATTAGCGTATATTCTTGGAGTTCTGCTAGACATTTGGGATTGCATGTACATTTGGGGAACGTACATTCTCTCACTTCACATCAACCTCGCATTAATGCATACATTCAAGACGGCAGTAAACCTTATCATCAGAAGTGGAAGAAGCGGAACTGCCTCCTTGAAGCAAATTCAGGAACATTTGCTGATTTACCGAAAACTCCGCATTGTTACCACAGCATATAATAATGTGTACGGAAGGCTGTACGTGCCTTCAATGAAAACAATAATAAGTATAATGACGGTTCAGGCACTATTTGTTAGTGTGCGTCTGTCGAGCAGAGGTGGACATCTGGTGGCATTTTTTGGAATATCCTGTACTGCACTTGGATTTACAATAATCGTCTTATTCATAGAGTTTACAGCAATGATACATGACAATAGTGAAAAGTTTGGGAAGTATTTGCGGAATAGTTTGACGAGCCCGGGAGCGCTGGGCCGAAGAATTCTTCGATCTTACAAGGTGGAGTCGGTAAAAAGCGGGAATTTTTACGTCATTAAGAAAATGACCTGCTTTACCGTTTTGAGCATGCTATCTAATATGTGTGGCTCCGTGTTAATTTCGATCAAACTGGATTAGAAAATGATCGCTTCTAAATATAAATGCAGCCATCAGTGGTTTCGTTAGAACCATAATTAGTTATCTGGATATATATGTTGCAAATCAGAAAGGAAGTGAGGAGCTTGTTCAGTAACGGGAAATTAAATTTAGATGTGCACTTGCGTCAATCATTAAAGTAGCAGACGTCATTGTAAATACATGAGCCATAATTACGGTATAAATATTTGTTTATTGAGGAGCACAAATTTATATAAACATGTGGAAATAAAACAAAATGACGAACTATTTACCGATATTTTAGGCAATGTCCAAATGCGCACGGATTACTCATAAGAATATTCTAGCCACATTTTGGTATGAATTTTAGCAATTTCATATAAATTGCATATACTCTAGTGTATAATTAAAATTTTCAGCTTGATATTGTAATCTTTGAAAACACACCCCACTGGCTAAATATTGGCATGTATTAATATTTAATTACAGGACACTAACTCCTTATTATGCATAGGTGTGAGGCAGCTATAAATATATTGAGCAAAGTTGTTTTTATTTGTGCACAGGTTCCCTTTCAATGTATTCAAGCATGTTCAGTGACCACCTTTTTCATATCGCGATTGAATTACGTGGCTATTCTTCGAGCCAAATCCATCATTTGGGAAAATCCAGTTACCAAGCTATTAAAAACTTGCATTTCATTTTAACTAGAAAACATTCTATTCACTATTGCACAACCTGCGTCATCACAACCGTACTTTATTCATACTATATCAAAGAAGTAGTACATATCTCCAACCAAAATGCCAAGTTTAGCCGCCGTCCAACTTCTTACTTTACCAATACAGCTGGGAAGCGACGTTTTCCCATTCTTGGCTCTAAAAATCTCCTGTAAAAATAATCATCATTTAACCGTGAATTGGAGTGTCCATTGGAGAAGAGCACTATTGTCGCATTCTTACATGTTCATTTCAATTCTTGTTTCAATTCACGAAATACTTCGGCGTCATTCAGAAAACTCCGTCGGTGGTAGAGCCAATTCGCATCTTGTTATTTTGCTGTTCCACACGTACATGTTAACAACAAAAATTGGCATCTTGATATGCCTCTTTGTGCTGACCAGACAAGCTGAAGAAATTTGCCATTTATTAAACTGCATTTTACGAAAGCCCAACGGCATCAGCTTCCGTTACATTGCACCACATGAGAACAACAAGCAACGATCAGGAAATTTCTATCTGATTTGCCTTACAACATTCTTAATTTTCCCTCTCGTTTTGTTCGTTTTGATGGTTCCGGCAACGGCGTTCATTTTTCCAAATCTGCACTCCAATCTGTTCATCTTTGAAACTGTTAATAAAGGGATGACTACTAATTCGATTATATTACGGATTTCCGCCACTTTTGTTCAAGTCCTTTTGTTGCTTCCATGTGGAGTCATTGCATCCACAACGACATTGATAACACTTGTGTCCGTGAACGATATCTTGTTCAATCTAAAACGACTAAGGTTGGTCTCTTAACCTTTTTGTTTGACGATTAAATCGAGATATTGCACATGAAAATTATTATGAACTGTATATTTGTAAACAGATATTTTACCAAGGCAACTCGGCTGTCGGTTTCCGAACCACAGAAACTGGAAATAGCTTCATCCTATCGGCAAATTCAAATTCTAGTGATACTCGCTAACAAATGCTTTCAACATTACATTTGGCCAACTTTTCAATGTTTTGGCGCTATAGTGGTCATCATTCTACTGTACCCTGTTGTCGCCTTTAATAAGGAAATGCCAAAGACTCTTCAATTTCTGTTCGTAGTCCTTCTAAGTTTGACCGCATTGGTAGCATGTGCTACGATTCATCTTGGAAGTGAAGCTATCATTTATTCGAAAAGAGTTCTTGGAGATATTCGTATGTGGAGACACTGCCCTTGGTCAGCAAGACACTTTCAAAGTTGCGCGCCTGTTGCGATGAGCATTGGTGAGTTTCACAAAATGGATAGGGGACGAGTTCCGGCTTTTATCCGATTCGTCATCCAACGAACAGCTTTTCTTGTGTTCAAAACACAAACAGAATAGAGGTAGATTTGATTTATGGAATGGCGGTACAGTAGATGACAATCGTAGCACGTGGATTACGATATAATTCTTCATTTCATCCTCCAGCAAACCTGCGACGTGTCGCGCTGTTATATCTGCAGCAAAAACGACATGTTAAATTTTGGAGCCGCCGTTTCGATTGACCATGCCAAGCACATTTCCAGCATATTAGTCGTCGTAGGGACCGATACAATTAAACTGCGACGGTAATATATTCTTGTGTTCATCATTTCTCATTTCCACAGGTAACTTTAATTAGTGTACTCAAAATAATCTCATATATGAAAGCATTCAAATAAATGCTTCGAGCAAATGCAAAAACTTAAGATATTGCTGCTTACAGCCAAGGGGTCGCAATAATTAAAACTCTTTACTAATATAGGCTTCAGTCTCAGAAAATTTAATTTCGGCATTCATGTACTTCATAAAATTAATTTTCTACTCAGGATATCAAATTGGCTCAATCAATTATGGTGCATTACAATACTGCTCACATATTCATTTGGCTTTGCGCTTAGATATATCTTAATTTCTTCAGTTCTCATTCGTCCTTTGACCACCGAATAGTGTACAAACAGTTCAAGGATGCCAGCCACAATACCTCTTCAATTTCTTATTTCCCTTATCAGGCTCTCTAGCACCACATTTCCGTTTGTTCCTATAACCGTTTATCCTTCCAAATATGGCAACCTTCTGTTGGTCAATTGGAGCGCGAGAAAAAAGCGGAATTTTTTGTCCCGGTCATTATTACTACTGTCAGTGCTGATTACCACTCAAGAATTAATAGTCACATGCAGTAAGCCTCCAGATAGTGCAAATCTAGTCATTTTGCTTTTTCATGCATTCTTAGTACCCACCAAAATCGGGACCTTCATTTGTTTGTTCGTACTAACTAGAAATACACTGGAAGTTTGCAACTTTTTAAATACTATCTTAGCAGCGGCTCGGAACGAGGCAAATAGCAAGTATGTTTCACGATGGCGACAACAAAAGTTGGAATCAGGGAGCAGCTTGTTTGTAATTTGTCTCTATATTTGTGCATATGTTCCACTGCTGCTATTCCCGATTATCATTCCCGGAATATCAATGCTTTTCCCCCACTTGCATTCGAATTTGCCAATGTATGACGCCATTTTGATGGTCAGCAAAGGATCAGCGCTTCCAGTTAAAATTTATGTGGCGTTGGTTCAGTTTGCTTTGCTGCTACCTTTCGGAGTAATTGCGTCGACGAGCGCAACATTAACACTTGTTTCGCTTGACGCTATTCTTGGGTATCTAAAGCAACTCAGGTTGGTATCTTGGGGCAATTACGACGCTTATTTACCGCGCCATGGTTTTAAATTCGTATATAATTTGTACCCACAGAGTAATTACCAAGGCAACCAGATTGTCGGCTACTAACGAGCAACGACTTGCAATTTTCTCGGTTTACCGTCGTATCCAAGTGTTGCTAATTATGAGCAATCAGTGTTTCCAATACTACATCTGGCCGGCTTTTCAAAGCTTGGGAGCCATGTCCGTAATCGTTTTGTTGTACCCCATCATTGCGTTCCCAGAAGCATTACCATTATATATCCAGTGTTTGTTGCTTATTGTGGCAGTCGCCTTTGGAGGCGTCTCTTGTTTAACTGTTGACTTGGGTAGCTGGATTATTGTGTACTCAAAACGAATTCTGGGGGACATCCGACTATGGAAACATTGTTCTATGTCGGCAAGATACCTAAGAAGTTGTGCACCTATTGTGATGAGCATCGGCGAATTTCACCAAATGGACAGAGGAAGAGTTCCCGCATATATACGCTTTGTACTTCAACGCACAGCCTTTCTGGTTTTTAATACCAGGACGGAAGAAACTTAGAAATACGTGTTTCACAAATGATGGATACATCGCCTTTACTTTCCACAATGATTGACATGATGATTGCGCGAATTCCCCACCCACGTTTATGTTTTAATTTTCAACTCGGCTTTCTTAACCTTCTCAATGAATAGCCAGAGTCAGTCTTCAGTTCGTTTCATTTGACTGAATGTATGCCATGAAACAGATATCCTCTAATAACCGTTATCAGTCTAGTGAAAAATATCAAATGGGTAGGTAGTACATTGGTACGCGCATGGGATTGGCTTGACGTCAAATAAACTATTTATAACTTTCTATAACTTCACTATACATATAAAGACACATTACACCTCGCGTACATAAATAGTAACTGAGTAGAAATGAACACAAAAACGTGTCGCTAGTCCTTCCCAGGTGTCAATATACAGGAATTCAATTTCAATGTCCGGATATGTAAGTTATAGGTATACGTTTGAATTTATTAAACGTGCACGTCTCTATAACTCCTTAAAATATGTTACATAAATAAAGGACACCTACTTTGAATTGTATCGTAAAACAATGTCACTCCCTGGCCGCCATTGTTCTGGTATGGTGATACGCCTTTAGCCTAAGGTGATAAGACATTCCAGTAGGTATGACGCACCAGTACAGGTATCATTCACACAGGTTTCTATCCACAAACTCACTCCACATTCATTGTAGTTCTGCATCCACCACTTATTTGGTACTTAATGTCATTGACAAGAAACACGTATATCACGCAGCATGGGCCTGAAAATTCCGAATTTGACGGCCGCACATCTTCTTAACTCATCCATCAAGCTGGGAAGTGAAATCATTCCCCTCCTACCTGTACAGGTCTCATCATCATCTACAAAGCAGCATCACTTAACCGTAAACTGGACGGCCGGGAGAAAACGAGCTCTATTGTCACATTTATACTTTCTAATGTCAGTATTAATTTCAGTTCAAGAAACTCTGCATCCACCATCAGGATCAGGTCCGAGTAACAACTCTCTTCGTCTAGTGGCCATGTTGTTTCATGCATTCCTGCTTAGTACAAAAATCGGAATTTTCATATGTCTTTTTGTGTTGACTAAACATGTCCAAGATGTTTGCCATTTTCTGAATTGCATTTTAAGAACTCCTAATGGCCAAACCGGTCGCTACGCGGGATCATTCACTCAGCAGAAACACAAATCGGAAAACCTTTATTTACTTTGCCTCACAACATTTCTTATTTTCCCACTGATTTTGTTCACGTGTATTCTTCCGGGAATCGCTTTTGCATATCCGAACATGCACTCAAACCTACCATTCAATGAGGCTGTTTATGAATTTATGGCTACTACGTCGACTGTGCTGAGGATTTACGTAGCTTTGGTTCAAGTCATTTTACTAACTCCATTCGGAGTCATTTCCTCGACTACATGCCTTGTAACGCTTGCATCTATGAAAACCCTTTTGTTGGATTTACAAAGACTTGGGTAAGTTTCCTTGCCGTTATGGCTAAACCGTATCCAAGAAAAATCATGCTAGAACTTATTTGTACACTTTTTTCATTCCACAGATCGTTGACCAAGGCAACAAGCCATTGATATCTGAACGGCAAAAAATGGAAATCTTGTCGTTGTACCGTCAAAATCAAATTTTAGCGATACTTGCAAACAAATGCTTCCAACACTACATTTGGTCAACTTTCCAATGTTTTGGTGCAGTAGTGGTAATCATACCACTTTATGCGGTAGTCGCCTTTCACAATGAAATGCCAATTACTTGTCAGTTTTTGCTTGTATTTCTTACCGTACTGACAGCAGTTGTAGCTTGTCTGACAATACATCTTGGCAGTGAAGCAACTCTGCACTCCAAGAATATTCTAGGTAATATTAAGCATTGGAGACATTGTCCTTGGTCAGCAAGGTACTTTCGAAGCTGCGCTCCTATTGCGATGAGCATTGCCGAGTTTCACAAAATAGATAGGACAAGAGCTCCGGCTTTTATCCGATTTGTTATCCAACGAACAGCGTTTCTTGTCTTTAAAACAAAAGCAGATGTAAATTAAAATCAAACATTTCCACCAACCTCGTCGTAATTCGAATGGATATTCAAATTTCTGTACACCCCCATAGGTACAAAATAAAAAACAAGCACAAACGCCGGAGAAAACATGCGGAAATGGTCAAAAATAGCTTCAGTAACGATACATATACATCACAGCACACTAGTCCATGGAATTTACATTAAAATGCATGCAAAAACATATTTTTTCTGTGCACGGAAATGTACAGGTCAGGAGCAGGAGAAACACCTGCGAAATTCAAAATATCTTCAAAAAATTCAGCCTTTTCATGTGTGAAATTAGCAGTACTAAAAGGCTCCTACTTTCCCCATATTTCCACTGCACGCAACCAGCCGAGCCCAATACGACCTACACGCACACTACCTAAATGTATAGCAAATATAAATGCAATGAGCAAGCCTTTCAGCCTGCATGAATGAACTTGAAAGCAATTTCATGCTCATTTCACCTCCATCATCACCATCATTCCACCCACCACCACCACCATACACACCAATTCGTGATCATCAAGCAAGATCAGCACGAAAACATTGCTGCCTCCCCGGATCTAGCGTCAGTTGCAAGAGCAGAGGAGACCCGAATGGTTGCTGTGAGCTGCTGCTGCTGCTCTCGCTTTCACTTTCACCATGTCGAAATATGTGTTCGTTCCGTAGTCTACAGTAGCCCCGCTGCGCTTCATCATATAGCTTCCTAGCTTTCTAATATATATTTTCTGAACAAGTACTTTCCCGTTGTTGCATCTTCGTAACAAATAGTATCAACGGTCAACTGTGTGTTTGTAAGGTTGACAATGTGAATATTGCAGTTTCCACTTGAAATGACCTGTCATTATTCTCCAAGAATTTGTCAACGTGTCCAGTCCACTCGCCGTCACGCTGTGAAATGCGATACTGAACACGCCAACGCAAGTTTTAGTGCAATAGTTACATTCTGCTCATCAGTGTCGCCATTATCAAAATTTGAGCTTTAAAAGGCAACTCATTTGCTATCCGTTGAAAAAAAGTGAAATATGGACGACATCAAGTTGTCGTCTACCCTCCACAGTGAAGGGAATGTAACCGAAATGGCGCTCTCCTTTTTGGTGGATCAGGTGCTCAGTGGCAAGTGGAAAAATATGTCGTCAGTTTTAAGTGAGTGGCAGATGGACAGGTTGGAGAGAGTGAGTGAAAATGGGATGGGAATTCAGTGTCTGCTCAATGCCTGGCTCATTACACAACCCAAGCTTTTACAAGGTAGGAGAAAAACGTAATGCTTGTAGAGCATTTTACAGGGACTATTTGGATATTAATATTTTTTGGTAGGTAGAGTTCAAGGTATGTAGTTATTAATACAGGATCTTACTGCAACGCGACATGGGATGATATTTATTGTTGGCCGCCTACCCAAGTTGGGACGACGGCGAAAAGAACCTGCTCACATGCCTTTCAAAATACTCAGCCAAAGTATGCAGAGCATCTTGAAGGTAGGTGAAAACATAATTTTGGGAAGGGTTCTTGTTTGAGTTTATCGACATATTTGAAATTTGTTCTGAAGGCCACGGAACTCGAATTTGTCTTGAGAACGGAACGTGGCTTTGGGGAGAGTGGACAAACTATTCGGAATGCGCGGACTCGTATGAGGAATATGTGCGGACCACTGTAAGCACCTTGAAAACTTTCTCCACTAATTTTCGTTCCATAGTCAGTACTTAATATTGGATTAGAAGTATTTCCAAACTAACGCCATTACAATTTTGTCTGCAAACCGGATGGATCCAGGCGGAGGAAAGGGAGCTTGTGACGACAGTCCAGCACATTTTGTTCTTTGGATCCATTCTCTCAATCATTTGTCTTTCGTCCGCCGTTACCATTTTCTACTATTTTAAGTAAGCGATTCCGTTTATCCTGTTTACCTTTATTGTTTACAATTTTGCTTTCCGATGTCGACAATGACTGCTTCGAACTTGAAATCTATAACATTATGTCATCCAAGCAATCCAATATTACATGTTAAGCGGATGGAAAGCTGGTCAAGTTAGAGATGTGAGATGACATATGTCACAAATCCAATTTTTCAGCTCAGTCTAAGCAACAGAACGCTATATATGTGTTGCTACCGGACAAGATCAGACTTCTTTCTATGTCCGTAAGTGGATACAAATGTACATATTAGGTAGTTATTACATGCGAAGACGCATGAAATGACATATGTACAAAGAAAAGGATCGAGTAGACTATACGCCCATGATAACGGATATAATCCCATAAGCGTCACTAGGGACATCCTAAACCTATTACGTCGTCAAATGTGTTTTTGCACTTGTTGAGAAACGAAAATATTCCTTATTAAATATTATAAATTTTCCGTTTTCATACACTGCAGAATAATCTTCAATTACAGTCTCCTATGTAACGGAATAACTATACAAGTTTATATTTACAATATGGCCTATTGTTTGTTATCCAATTTGACCATATTATGTAACCGTAACATACACTGTTACAGCATCCATCAAAAAACACTCCAATATGAATAGAGATACATTCAGCGTATTTAAAAAAAGCAGCATGGACAAAACAATAACGAATGTTATGTAAACCAGTAATTTTGATGATATAACGCTTTGTTCGTCCAGATGCCTATGGTGCGACAGGGTAACCATCCACATCCAACTAATGATTGCGTTGATACTGCGCTACATACTCCTCTTCATAATCACGGAACCGTATGTACTGAAGCACGCAACTAATTATAGAAATAATGTGAGTTGCCCCATTCATTATCTTTACGTCCAAGCCAAAAAAAGTAATTTTTGTTTATGGCACATTGCGTAACTCCTTTTTTGTTTTTCAATTAAAATTTGGCGCAGGATATTGTGTGCAAAGGGGTTCTCACTATCTACCTTTACGCAACAGTTGCGTCCATCAACTGGATGTTTATCCAGGGAATGTACATTAACGGGAGGCTCACAACCAATATTTTTAATGGGAGGACACCATTCAAGTTTTACTACGCAATTGGATGGAGTAAGCACATTTTTGTCAGAATTACAGTTCCGTTTTTGTGGCAAAAACGATGTTCTGCAACATAAGTTTTTGGTTAATATTTTGTAGTATTTCCATTGCTGCTTATTGCCATATATGCGACTGTGATGGAATGGCGACATCCGGTGAAATGCTGGACGGGATACAGCGACATGGATGAAATTTGGATTGTGCTGGGTCCCATTCTGGTAGCATTGATAGTAAGTGAAACCTTTTGTCATGTTTGTAGAATAGGAATTCATAACTAAAGGAGCATGAGATATCCTTATAAGTTCCTTTCACTTTCTTCAACAGGTAAACTTTATATTTCTCATAAATATTGTACGGATTTTGGTTCGAAAGGCACACACTGGAGCTGCCAATCCTACATCCGACTCTAGGCAATTCCTGTAAGCTAGCCTTATAAAGCCATGCTGTATAAAAATATGTATAAACTTGTCAGAATGCCACTTTAAATTTTCAGTCGTGCTGCAAAAGCAACAGTGTTTCTACTTCCGCTTCTCGGTGTAAACAACTTGCTATTTGTGTACAACCCCGGCGGAAATTTGCACAAATACTACGTCGTGCTCAACTCGCTTTTCGGATCAACTCAGGTACTTACATTTCCACATACTCTTGTATATCGTAACCCATTGAGAATATATATCTAAAACTCCTGAGGCTATATTCGTGAGTTCATTTATTACTTACTCAGGGCATATTCGTAGCGATAGTTTACTGCTACTTGAGTAAAGACGTGAGAGATGCATTCCGTCGAGTGTACCGTCGCTTCATGGCCCGACGCAACGCTAACCGGATACGCCGAAGGTCACGGTCCCGCAGGGGCAATCGGAGATCCACAGGTGCGAGTCACGGAACAAGTGCTGTGATGATTGTAGAGCAGCCTGTTAGTTCACGCCGCTTTTCCAGCCAACTTTCTCCACAGCCGCAACGCAATAGGCGAAATGAACTATTGAGTCCGTGCTTGAGTAGCAGCGCGTCTCAAACCACAATTTTGAGAGAGATCAAAAGCGGAACGAGCCCTGGCTCGCACTACTCTTCAAATTGTTCACTGTCGTCAACGTGTAGCATTCACCGGAATGCGAGTGTGCTAAATAGCTGTGAACTTGTGACAAGTGGCTTTCGTAGAAGCACGCTTTATCCAACGGATCAATATGTTTACCATCATCGAGGAAGCGGCAGTAGTCATCATCTGCATCCTACCACTACTGATGTTATGCTGGAGACGAGATCCCTTCCAAGAAATCAATACGCCGTTGTTTCAATACCACTCAGGGAGATTCCGGCATCTTGATTGGGACGGGGATGTAGCGAAGCCAATGTTGCATCTGGTGATGAGTGTGTCAGTGTTTTGTAAATAGGTTACTCGAACGTTTTGTATGCAGCTTTGTAATTGTGAGCGTGAAATATTTCGGTATTTGTTTTACATGTGGTTATAAAATTCGAAACGGACTAAAATGACTAATACTGGACGAGTCAAAACAGAGCTGCTGATGTACATTCAACTTTTTTGTAAGTTAATAAAGTAAAAGAATGATTAGTAGCTGTAGCATCCGCTTTCATTGCCGAAGTATATCAATAATCATTTCATACTGTATCATATATCCTAACACGTGCCACATTGCAATTATAACCGATGTTGCATATAATATATGCTGGCAATCACTACCTCCCTAGATTCACCATATTTTAGGTAATGTGCAAAAAGGATACCGGAATGACATTTCAACGACACTGAAAAATCTCGCCAATGGCGCATATTTCAACATTGCTTTGAAACTAAACTTTTTGGAGTATATAGTTCCATTGAAAGCCCTCACCGTTCTCAACAGAAGCCTGCATTTCAATCTGAATAAGAGAACAGTTTGTTCTTTGTAGACCACTGTGAGCAATATCTCCGTAAAATGCAACTCCTTTGTGTATCACCATACATGTTACATGTTGTGAATTCCAAGAACTCATTTAATCAAAGTAACTGGTGACCACAACATTTTCAGTACTAGGTATGCTTATAGATCTCACTTTCTTATGCCCTGTGGATATCCAAGGATCTACAGTAATTTCTGGTATTACACGGAATCCATGTTGAAAGAGAGTTGCCGGAAAATTAAATGTCTGGCCGCAATTATATTTGGTACATTCATCTAGCGTGTGTGTTCACTTGTGGTAACCACCAATACATGTAGGCCGTAACGTTGAAGTAAACCAATATTATACATATAGTTATGAGTTCAAATGCTACGCGCCGAGTACTGGATCTTAACGAATATGAAAATTAGAAGACGTAAGTCTAAATGTTTTTGTTAACAAGCCCATATAGCAAACTAGCATTCAACTTGGAGTATCACTCATCGCATGTCTTCACGTTGAATGCAGTGCTGAATATATCCTTGGATTACATGTTCTTTTGTTTGTTTGGAGACGACTTGAATTTGAGAAAGCCTGTCTTGGCGTTGAAAGTTGACACAAGTGACCACTACACTGAAAAGGATAACAAATATGTTGAATAATTGTAAATGAGACTACTCAAGTGATACTTCTCATGGCCAGTTTTGTTCAAACATCATCCTCATTATCACCATTCTCCGCGCTGCAGTAAAGGATTTCTTCCTGAGTTGCAAATTAAATACTTTTGTGTACATTGAGTATGTTGCTGAGTAGCATGTAGATGAATGCTTAGTAGTGTTATGCATAATCATTATGTCATGTTACTTGAGTTTGTCCAAAATTACAATAAAACAGCGTGAATTTTCCAGACATTCATTGGAAACTAGTAGGTACAAAAATAACTTGCATATCTGAATGACAAAGGAACATGAAATATGCTGTTGGTTTCACAAAACTTAATAATTCAAAAAGCACCTTGTGCAAAAAATGCTTTTTCGGGTTTTTAGTTGTCACCTAGCTAATCTTTGCTCACATATGGTATAAGAATAGGATAACATTTAGGTACTTTCATTGATCAAAAAGCAGTTAGATAAGAACGAGAAGAGCGGATAAATCCCCGTGGGATATGGAACAATGTGTATGTAATAAATTTTGATCCCAAAGAGGTTTTTTTTCTACCGCACACAAAAATATATATCATTTCCCTTACAAACTCATGATTTTAGGGATTTCATAAACACGTATTTTTAGGTACTAAGCTTGTTGCCTAAGATTTAAAAACACTCACGGCGCCATGGATCTCCTGTATATTGTAAGAACGCGTCTCGATAAATCCTACATATATGTATATTTCATGTAACCGTAGAAAAGTGGCCCAAAACTAACAGAATTTTTCACGAAGAAAATTACAAATGCCATCCGCTTACTATTTAGCATTTCAACTTACGCGTTAAAATATCAATACAAATACTGTGTACACAATGAAATGCATACCTGTGGTGCGTTTGAAGACGGCAAAATGCTCCAAATAGTCTGAAAAACTTACTTGGTTTTCGAATGTTTAGGACCGAGTTGCTCTTCGATAACCCAGCAGTTATATCATAAATTTCGGATTATCAATTTTGTTATTACAAATGACTTATACTTTGACTTCTATCTCATGAAATGGAGAACGTTGCGAAATTTGCCACACCTTGACTCGTTGCAAACAACATACTACATATCAAAATGTAATCAGAAATCGAGACGAAACTTTGGATCAGAGGAACTTTGCAGTGCATTTTTAAGAATGAAGATAGTAACGTAGATTTAGAAAATCGATGAACGAATTAAATCGCCCACCAGATTAAAAAGCCATTGCATGTTCGATGATATCGCTCAAGTGCTTCATCATAGCTGCGGAGTGAATAAATCAGTGCGCAAGATAAATCCATTCAGATAAGCAACCTACGTTTTTATCAAACAGTCGTGCACGCGCCGTGTGCTTAAGGTCCCATATATATGTCAAGTATGTTTATGTTTTGGTAACATAAATTTATCATGTCAAGCAAACATATATTTACTTTCAATCAAGTGTTTGTAGAAACAATAATGGAAATATCGTGTCTGAAATGTTCTCAAAATGAAAAATGAAATACTATGGTTTGTCGTTATAATTTTTTTTCATATGCGTTGTGCATTGTCCCGCTGGGTGCACTGCATTCAAAACTCAAAATGGATTCCTGTACACTTTCACCTGGATTCACATACGTATACTGTATGTACTATGCATTTTGCAACGATTGTGAGTAAAAGCTCTAGCAACTGCGCCTTCGCTTGGTTTACTGAAATGCATTCGTCTCTTCAAAAAAAATCATTACATTGACTCTCCAAGTAAAGTTTGAGAAAAAAAGGAAATTAATTTCGAATGTATGTATGTGTTTGCTTTGAGTGACGGGATTTGCACTTTACGAAATGTGACACTTCTGCGACTGAACTTGATTGTGCAGCTGTGACGCACAACATTTCATTTCATCACAAGGTAAGTAGCACTGGCTTTCAATTTCACACATTTGAGAGATTTTCATACGTATCTAATGTATGTAATAAGTGAACATTCCAAGAATCGGGTACTAGTTTGTTTATATATACTTCTTTAAAGCATTTCTTGATGAAAGGTAGAAAAGGCATTTTGACGCCTCGGTAAAATGCATCACAAGAAAAACGTTATGTGTATGTACTAGAAGGTCAACACACTCTTTCAATGAAAGTCACGGATCAATGGATACGTTTCTTCTATTCCCTTTTCAGAACTAATTAAAATTTGTGACTCACAAGCTTAGAAATTATCGTACCGTGTTCGGTATATGACATCATGCACGGGTGCAAGCAAGGATTACAGTTTCCGGACGCTTTTGAAATTATTTATTCCGCCACAAAGGGTGTTTAGGACACGTTTACGAGGAAATTTGACTTGCGTTTACATGCGTACGTACGACAAGTCCATTCACCTGTGTCACAAGTTGTAAGTAATTATTTATGATTTCAAACCGTTTATATATGCACCGTATTTTTATTTAGTTTCGCCACCATTATTATTCTTGGGAGCATTACAAATGCTTATAGAAATTCTTAAACTCATTTGGTCCCGACCTTTAGCATGCACACGCCAGTTCTAAAAGATTAATGGCGTTCCACTTTTCAGGGCAGCTAACATTTGTCATAAGTAATATATCACCAGCAGATACACATCAGGTCTGGTTGACTTGAATCAAGTACAGAAGAAAAATGACAATATTTTCTTTACGTTGCAGAATAAATATACAAATATCATTTAATGTAATGTGAATAATATTCCAGGCATCTTATATTTAGTACGAGAGGCATGTGCTGGTAATGCCAATGAATGTATTTACAAACGGTAACTCGTTATATGGAATAATTTTCAGCAAGTAATATGCTGAATTTGATATAATGAATTTCCATGGAAAATGTTCCATTCCCTTCGCCAGACTCTACCGATTTTTTTATATTCCCTATCAAAAAGATCGAAAGGGAACATACGTTTTCATACTCCGGTAACTTTATAGTTCAACGAAGAACCGTTTCGTTTTCATAATTTGATAGTTAGAGCGGCACCAAGGAGCGTAATCCCATTTCATTTGATATGCGATATCGCTTCAATGAACATATTTCGATGGGAATGTAGTTACTTGTTCCACCTTTCATATGGGAGCGTTGAATGACAGCTTATCAATAAAGTATATCAAAATACATACGATCGTCCTCAAAGTTAATCATTCGATTACAATCACAAATTGCTTTTAATGCATTAAGAAACATAATCTGTGATTCAAATTATTCAAACGTAATGTTCTTGTACTGTAGGACATTTATTTTCTTCCTAACTTAACTAGACCAGCATTCAAAGTTTTTTTGAAGACCCGTTTGAAATCATGTTATTGTAGTACATTTACTATGTCTAAGCTACTTTCTAAACTCGGAATGGCGACGAAGGAAAGGTGTGACGTAAACATATTTTTCCATTCTCCCTTCTGGTAAGCCTGAAATGCATTCTATGCTTTTAGTTAGTTTTCAATTCTAATGGGGTCATTAGCCGGGATGATGATGAATTCACGCTGCACCATTCACCAGAAAACTTTGTTCTTTACAGTTCTACTTATTATACCAAAAGGACGTAAATGGAAACAATGCTAAAAAAAGTGACACTAACGAGTTGCAAGCAATATACGAGTTGCAGCTGTTTAATGAATTTGGGTGAAAATGATGTAGGTGAATCGTGGCTGGCTACACCGTCAGGTACGCAATTTGTTTTCACGCAGAAGGGTATAACGGTACATGTAGCAGAGTTTCTTCGTTGTCGACCCACACAAACGGTATATAATTGAATGGTAGGGTGTGTAACGTCTTCGAAATTATTGTGGTAAGTAATGATCACGATGTATCAAGTCAACTACAAGATTCTAAATATATCTAAGAAGGAGTCAAAACTACTCCAGTTTAAAGAGTCTTTGTAGTGATGACAGGTCATCACTGCAAACTATGTTTGTCAAACTGGAAGTGTCGAAAACTGTGAAACGTTTAAAAACAGGTATAAAATTGTCAACGCCATCCTCTTCTGCTAACAAGCAGCATTGAACGTTTTTGTTTTCTTGGTTTGTCTCAAATGCAGTGGAGATTTGTAAACTTTATCTGAGAATTTCCTCCCGAATAATAAAAGCATAGAAACAATACAATACGTTACAACTTTCCATAACTGTGTCACCTCAGCAAGTTTGAAGTTTCAGATTGTCTAACTCTCATTAAACCTATCTCTACTTCCTTCTTCGAACGTGCCGGAAGTAAATTGAGTTTTTTCTCCACTCACCCGTTACCACATTACGTCTCCACTGGGAGCCTCATACATTTACGACTTCTTTTGAAATGACATCTTCCTTAAAACTGTCACATTCGCTAATTAGTTTCTACTTTTATATATTAATTTGCACAAAAGTTTACGGTAGGTTGTAGACTTCCCAGAAGGATGTGGATAGTTTGAACCGCTTGGCCTTAAAACTCTAATATATACTCCTGCAGGTAGATGCAAACACTTGCTATGGAAAATATGATAATGGTATACTCTAGTGTGAAAACTACCAGAGTAAACTGCACGTGGGACAAACATATTGTCTTATTATGCATCCCAATGAATCATGGTGCATCAGCAACGAACCTTACAAAATTGCGTCACATTGATGAAGACGAATTGTCCGTGCAATATTGTGAAAGTGAAAGGGCAACGGGCAACCCGTTTTTGTACAGTGTAAGCAATTTATGCATATATTGGTTTTCTGTTGCCATATGTGTAGCTTTAATAATGCAGTGACCATGTCGTGTACAGACAGTCCCATAAAATGAATGTATACATATCTTGTTTACATAACTAAATAAGCCACCGAGATCCGGAACAATATTATTTCAACTGCTTATTAAGAGGGACGCTGTTTATTGCACAAACATAAATTTGCATAAAATATTGCTGCTATAACGCAGTTCGGAATGGTACCAGTTTATTTTGAATTGATTAATATATAATAGCCAACAATCGATAACGGTATCTGGCTATAGCTTCATTGGTAAAATGATCTTGTTCCAACATAATATTCCATTATTTTGGACACGTTCCTCTACTTTGTCAAGCTCCAACAACGACAGAGGAAAGCTACCGTCATCCACTCTTGTTTCAAGCGAGCTCGTTCGGGTGACTGCATCGTACGTTCTTCACAAGTTATACAATATTTACTAACATTAAGGTTGTATTTGCGTCCGGAAGAAAATAAAAAGTAGTTGTTCAAATTGCAACCCCAATGCAAGCCTTGATTTCTGGAAACTTTGGACGAATTTGTGCTTTTCTTTGCATGACGTGAGCAATGTACCTAACTTGTTACCTCCGCATCTGGTTAATAAAAATGAAATCCAACCTAACAATTCGAATTCCGGCTGACTCGAAGTTTCTGGCCGCTTTTTTATTCATTTATAAAGATACGTGTAGGATACATCAGCTATAGTGCGACATTGTTTTCAGCTTCGTAGAGGAAGATAAAAGGTTTTCTATTGTTCTCCGTTCGTCGAATTTGGAGTACAAGTTTCTCCTAGAGTATCCTTGTTCAGGTAAGGGGAAAGTTTACTTCAATAACGCCTGTATTCTCAACTTTATCTGTCGCAGACGCAAAGTGTATTAATAAAGTTGAAAGTCATTTACTTTGTATCTGTCAACTTTCCTAAACACTTGAAGGTAAGCGTCATCACATTTACTGACAAATACTTTGCTGGCGTTTGATGTCCAGCAGAAAAATTACATCGTTCTGATTAAATGTATGTTTAACTACTGTGCTCAAATTACAGAGGTGGAGGTGGAGCAAGACGTTCACCAGAACAAAACGGCGTTTCGCGAAAGCAACTCACACACCATCACATACATAACGTGCATATAGTTCAGCGTTGAACTATTTGATTATGAATCGCCGTCGCTTATTTCACTGGTATTCGTATTCAGCAAATTTAAATTAATCAAATGGAAAGCCGAGTATAATGCTTGCGCCGTTAGAGTTACAGTTGTAAGAATATCCGTAATTAGTTTTAATAATAGTTTCACTGCATACTATCCTGGAAAATACTGTGCGGTTTCATAGAGTACACACTCTACCTGCCATTCAAGATAAAACTGTAATTGTGGACGATTTTGCTTTCCCGCAAAGTTTTCATCTATTTATCGCCGCCACGTCTCTTGTTATAGTTATTAAATGTAATACTAGATATACAACTGCAACAGAATTCGGAAATTGCGACGAAAGTCTAGCCTTATGCCCACGCTGAATGAAATGGCAGAATTATATTTCACATAATAGAAGTTGTGGATTATAGAGATACACTTTACTTAAATTCACTTTCACGTAAAATGATGTGGAATATCTTGTACGAAAAGTAGTTTTAGATTTCGCCACTATTGGAGATGAACAAACTATTTCGCAGATCATAACTTCAGTTGAAATCAGAAACTAAATTGATTCCACTTTCACACGACGCGACATATTATAGAAACACGTCATAGCAAATAGATTCACAATGCAATTCGCCGAAAGAAATGGAGTGAATTGAATGTGAGACTCTCGAGCAACACACCTGATTACAACACAATAATATCAAATTTTCTATACAAAATAATTCAACAACCACTTTCAGTAACTCGCACAATGGCCAACCTCAAAAGTTTTGATTAATTTTTGATGACGCATCACGAGTTGTTGTATCCAGACAGCTAATTACAGAATATTATATTGACATCATTCCACGTGTCAAGTATTAAATGGGTACCAATAACAAATCTTGCGATGTCAACAAACATTTATCCATGTTTTTAAATAGAAAGCGGAAGTGGTGTGGAAATATCTGCATACACAGTAATATTCGCTACCGACATTTTGTAAACATAAAACGCCTATGCATATCTGGTGTATTGCGAACTGAAATCAAGATGAAAGGGTTTGTTCTCGGAAATCCACCCGATGCAATTTAATCATTGCCTTAGCAGTCGCTCCAAAACATCCATTCGGCGAGATTGGCGGTCGGCAGAATGTTAGCATTATACAATTATCATGTTGATGTTGTGGTAAATATTTCATGTGGAAGTATACTCTTCAAGGGGAACTAATTTCCTCGTTTTCACAACCTATGATAAAATGCAATCACACGTATCATTTTTATTTAACTGCGCAAAGGAAGTCTTTGACTTTGAGACAATTCCACCGTTTTTTATCACATATTAGAACGGCTGTGAATGCCCTTGTTTTGATGGAACTCAACAAATGTCCTGTGGTTCCTACAACCGTACGTTAGTTTTATATTGATATCTACAAAGTTACAGTTAAACACTTGATAATTTCCCACAATATTCTGCATTGTGTTATCTTAAGTGAATACGGTTGCATCTGTCGCTTAATGAATCATTTCGTTGTATAGTTTGTCATTCTGTGACGGTCTGAAACGCAGAAGAGAAAATACTAGCATCGTAGTATGAGTAACGCTTACTTTTGGAATCAACAAGTCAATGGGCAGAGTAAATATACTTGCTTAAAATTTCCACGGAATTCAAGATGCAATTGCTGGCTATATCATACAGCATCGAAAGCAAACCAAACAAATTGACCTTATGACGACCTCTGCCTTACATATTATGAAGTCGAGTCGTATTTGGTTTACATACCGAACTATGCGAGGGCCAAATGACCGCACTTTCTACTCTGCTACAAATAAATGACATGACATGGCCTGCTTTGTATTTCGCTGGCGGGTGGAGGTGCTCTCTCTCTCTGATAAAGTTCAATTGGTTTGCAAGTACATCCCTTCATGAAAATATACATATATCTTGGTACGCATGCCATTTAAAAATGCATTTTTTCTGTTTACTAACCGCCCACATATTTACTCTTCCGCAACTCAACGGAGCTTCAAATTAGCAGAAAGATTAACCGTAAAATGCCGAGAAAAGATTACGAACATTAACTGTAAGTCAATGAAGCCATGCGGTTAAAATGCATTTGATGAAAAACGTGACAATATCATCATCAGTACGTCAAAGAAAATTATACTATTGCATGTGCATGGTATCATTTAATTATGGTTTCCTTGATTACAGTGACGACCCTTTTACGCGGTCCTGTATTCAAGCACTTTCAAATACAATCGAAAGGTTCCATTATATAATTATTGTACAGGAAGTGTTGCCAATGTTGCCAGAATACCGATGATGTAACTGCCTTCACTCAATAATATATTATCGTATCTGGAAAGTTGGTGAAGGAAATGCGGAAATAGTTGGAACAACACAAGGACCAATTCCTTCACGATAAAAACAGTCATAGCGTGGGATTGCTTAAAGAACTCGATTTGAGTACATAATTCTTTGCAGCTCCTTCAGCGGATCATTCGAGGAAAACCAATACCTTGAAATCGAAAAATGCCCCATTTCCATATGGTGAAACACAATAATATTTATTAAACATGTTTGAGTTTCACCAAATTTGCTTATCCTTCGGAATTGAAAATTAATGTATTATACATATGTGCAACTGATACGTTATCCTTGCATGCAGATATTTGACTCAAGATTTTGTGGTATTGCCACTTGAGCTTGTAATGTTGTAAATATGACCATACAGCATTTGGAGCTACTGGACTGGACATGTGCTTAAGAACTAGTGAGTACATTGTAATCCCGAACCATTAAAAAATCCAGGGACAACGGGACAAACTTAACTGCCGGAGTAATTTAACTGTTTCCTTCAAAGTGCACCTCAAGCAAAGGTTTTCATTTGACATTGGGCCGGCAATAACTAGTTCCTACAAGGATCTACTGGATATAAGCGGCGCTTGGTTAGACTACCTGCCGCTTTCCCCGTCTACACTTCAATCAACATATGACTGGCCACCCACGATGAATTCATGAACAGACGAGGTTTAGAATACGTGAATGTTGGAATTCAACGCATGGGTTTTCCAGGCGCAATTCGAGTGGATCGCGGTAAATTTTGTGTCCAGTAGTTAATACTACTAGCTAAAAGATTCCTTCTTCCAGAAAATTCCTGGCAATGCCACGTCGTCCAAAATACACCCAAATGGCAGGGTATAAAAGATAATATTTTAATGACTTCAAAATATGCGTTTTTTCAAAACGGGAAATCAATGGTGACATGAACAGCGTAAAACAGACTCATTTGGCAGTGGGGCCGACGTGGAAGAAATCAAGCGTAATGCGAGACTCATTAAAAAAGTTGAAAGAAATATATTACTCAGATTTAACCATGACATTATGGTAATTCAGTGGGATGGGGAATTCTTTCAAAACAAAATATTTAGTTCAACTTTCATTCACATCCGTAACACTATTTTCCAAGTTGATTTGTACAAAATTTCTTGAAGACAGGCTATGAACATACGTATATCATTTGTAATAAGTGAATGTCTAAAAGGAGGGAACATTTTATTCCAGTTCACCAGTATGATCCCAACTTAGCTACGATCGCATCACTGGATAACGTATTGCAAACTTTTTGTAGCAATCTGCGGGACAACTAAATATATTGTAAGAGTTGGCCTAATTCACAACAAATTCAAGTGGCATTTCATTTCATTCGCATTGTAGCTCACTTTCACTTCCAATGCCATTAAAGTCACAATAGAAACCGAAGAGGGCATGAACCACCCAGGAACATAACTACATTTACGATATAAGTGTTTCCAAATTGCTTCAATTTTCTGGTCCGCTACGTTGAATTGTATTGATTCTGCTGTTGTGGTGTGCAAATTGAACAAACTCTAATGCACCGCAAAATTATAATCCGGTTAGTGGGTGGAGAGTATCCTGCAGTGTTTAAAAGCTACATTCAAGGGTTTGCAACATGAAACGTTCGAATTATAGTTATACTATCTTGGAATATCTCATCAAATTGTAATTCAACTTCAAAAACTCGAATTCATACTTGACACTTGACTTTAATAGGGTATCACATTTATAATCGAGATACTTACATTCGGCTATTAGCATTGAAGTAAGAATTACTGTGGCTCTCATTAATAAACAAATTGGTTGTTGTCAACGTTCAGCATCCACTGGAATTTGGTGTGTTAAATGGCTGTGATGTTGCGACGAGTGGTTTTCGATGAATTACGCTATATCCGATGGATCAACATGTTTGCCATTCTCGGTGCGGTGATAGTAGCCACAATCTATATCACACCACAATTGTGCGGCGAGATCCCTTCTGAGAAATCAGAACGCCGTTGTATCAATATCCGCCGTAGCTTTAATTTGTTATGCGCAATTTTATAAAATGTGTTCGTGAATTACTTCGAAATTGCTTGCCGTGTGTAAAATCTTACACGGAATTAAAAGATCACGCACGTAGTGTACCTTGAGGCAACTATCGACGCGATACTCAACTTTTCTGAAAGTTATATTAAGCCAATACATTCAAGTATTGCTCACTTGATGTTGCATTTCACTTCCCCACTGTTAATATAAATGGCGCCTTCATTTCGTAACGAATATGTGTACTTGGACTTTCAGCCTTTCACTCTAGCACAGGAATGGCTAAACGCGCGCGTGTGAATGGCGTCCATTCTAGAAGACGCGCAAATAGTGATTAGGTAACAAACAGCTTCACAGCAACGTGTTTCCCACAGTCGTTACAATGTGTATAGGTAGGCAACCTCAGTTGTCAAACACGGGCCCTTGTTTTCACAGTACAAATTACGAATTTCAAGGTAACACTTTCCCGTGCCCTTGAACTGGGACTGAGCGTGCTGATTAATAAATTTCAGCAACTGTGTCTGAATATTTTCACACATCCAGTGTAACCAACATGAATTCAAGAATGTATTTCATTGTGCCCAGACTCCACTTTGATTTGAAAACATTGCTGACACATCAAACGGTTGTGCGATATTTATTTGCTTGATTTAGGGTTTGGATAGGATGGAAACTTTACTTAGGAGGCATCAAACGTTGAGCGGTACATACCACAGAAGAGGAAAAACAAATAATATTCTAATTTTCCATCGCGGTCCCACAACGATGGTTCGCGTCGTACAGTATTTACAAACGTGGTCTCCGCGCACAGCTTTCTCCGCAACAAGAAATGTTCCCCTGAATCGCAAACTTGATACTTCTGTCCGCATACTAGAACTTAGAGTACGCCAAGCAGAGGAAGGATTATGGCGAGACTATAAAACAGTATTAATCAAACAAAATAATTTGTACTTGTCCAGTCTACCACAAGAGAAAGACACATACACCGAACATCAAAGTTATTCATTGTTGGATGGCAAAATAATTTTCACAACAACGTTTAATATATTGTTCAAATGTACATCTCAACAAGCTCGTCCTTATGTGGTTCTGAGTACAAAAGTTTTGAATCTTCCCCTCAACAATCGTTTGATTTTTTTCCTTGAGTTCATCTATACACCAATATTATAAAGATTAACGTTAACATTTAGTACACATTCACAGTGACATGAAAACTAGTATAAATAAATTAACTCCCTGCGACGCGTAGGAGTAAAATAGTAGTGACGTTTAAAATAATAAATCCAAAGCGCAATTACTGATAATTTCGTAATATTTAATCATATAGAAAGCACCCGGAGCAAAAAAAAAATGTTTTAGATTTGTAACCTACCATAAACCAAGTTCTCACACTCACGAAAACTTCACGGTGCCTGTTTGAAAAATAGTCCATCAAGAATGATTACGCAAACATGGTCTACACTTTGTGGGTTTCCATTCAAAACTCCATGTGTGCTACCAAAATGGTCCGTTTCTTACCACACGCGCAAATCTTAAATGGGTGTTCTGAAGTTTCATTTAGTTCATGTTACTGCAAACACTTCAAATGTGGAAAGTTTTGAAATGCGCCACACCCTTGATACGAAATGGACCGGCATCATAATATAGAACGGGAATCAGAAATCGTCATATGCATTCTTTAGATTAAACCACTTACATTTTCTCAACGTTACATGCTTTCACACGCGACCAGTTTGTGATGATGCTAAATCTGAAATGTGAATTTAGCTATATTATACCATAGATACGTATTGGCAAATGTTGTGTAAACTAGAGTATTGGAGCTGAGCTGAGCAAAATCGATTAATGGATTTTTGGCCTACCAGATTCTAATGCTATGAGATGCTAGATACTATCATCAAAGTGCTTCATCATCACTCCGGAAGCGAATGAATCAATGCATCTGGATACCGCTCTGCTGGAAAGAGATCTGGGCTTGTTAGATCATGCATGCCTGGTCCTGGATTCATTTTAGGGTTGCACACATTTTTCAAATGTGTTTACCTTACAATAACATAACATATATTTGATGCAAAAACAAACAAATATTGATTCTTATGCTGTCCTTGTGGAAACAATAATGGAAATACTGTGTCAGACATGTCCTTCAAAATCTCTACTCAGCTTTCCCCACAGCAACTTTTTTGTTCATATTCATCTACTAGGTGTACCATCTTTTGGGAGAAATGCATTCAGGACTGACAACTGATATATTGTTTTGCCTTGACATCGATTTTTTTCAAGTGTCATATACACATACTGGTTGTTTTGCGTAGTAACATAATGTTTGTATCATAACTGCACAAAATACTCCCTACCTTGTTTCTACAGAAAATTGAATGTGTCTGCCAAGTGAGACAGTATTTTAACTTTACTAAATGTGACAATCTTACAAGCAAACCAAGTTGTGCGTCGCACAGCATTTCATTTGGTTAGCAGGTAAGTAGCACCACGCAAGTTACTTATTGTACATGTCATGCATTCCCACTACCAGGTATCACGAAATTGAATGTCAGTGACGATAAACAGTAAGTGCATCTACCTACTTGCTGAAATCAACGTCGCAGTAAATGTACCTGAAACGCAAAATATTGCACAAATCGTAGTCGTGTATCCACTGGAGGTGACGGCCAAAAAAATCTAGCGCCTGAAAACGACGTGTCTCACAGAAAATGATATATGTACACGAGTAGCTCAATAACCTCACAAAATGAAAAAAAAACATGTGTCTTCAACTTTATGACTTTTGTAATGCAAATCCAGTATTTGAATGCATAGTATCGAGTTTTAAAAATGTTATTTTGGCTGGTGGCGATTTTCGACTTTTGTCTCAAAATGGAATTTCAGGACACATTGCAAAATATTTACAGCTTGTGTTTCAAAGAACTATTTAGTTGAAGAGCAAAAACGACTGCAGAATGTTTGAAAGCAATGTAATGCTCACATTGGCTTTGCTCAAACAACATACCATTTTGTAGGGTGGTTTAAGACTCAACGAAACAAAATCGAATGACGTTTTACTATTGAACTTATCATCAACATTCTCCCAGTCCCACCCTTAACATTCGTAACAATGTCGGATTTTACCGGTTTCCACATATATAAAATGTAATCTCTTTTGGATACTCATTTAAGTTTAACCACATGCAAGCTCAAGAATTACCATAGCGGGTATAATAAATGAGAACAGAACACATAGGCATGGATTACATTTTCCAGGCCACTTGAAAATTGTTAATTTGATAACCTTGATGCTTGATGAACTTTACTTGTATGCTTACTCGCAACATGTGTGTTCTAGTGCAGCACAAGTGTACAAGTTACACACAACAGTAATAATATGTTGTTTAAGCAAGATTGAATAAGGGTTCCGTATCGTTTAAAACCATTTGAAGTATTAAATATTTAATGTGAAAGATGGAATACAGATTCCATGAAGCCGTCTCATAGTCAAAATCCGTTACGTTTGCACTGTAATATTGGTTTGTTGATAAAGTGTACCATAACATAATTAATAGGCTGGAAGAAAAAAGGTGTCCCGCACGTGGAAGCAGCAGACTTTTCAATGTGAAATCTAACGCCAGCAGACACACTTCAGTGCGGTTATGTGGGCACAAAAGGAGAACGAAAATATTTTCCTTAGACTTCTCATATTTATAATATACAGCAAAAGTGAAAAGGAACACCGTTCAACATTTCCGACATTAAATTCGGGAGACAGCTGCTAGTGTAAATGTTTACATCTTCAAGCAGCAACTCGATACAATCATCACGAGCAAGCAATATGCTGATTTGATATATTGAATTTGTCTGGAAAGTGTTCCACTCGAGTCGCGAGAATCTATTGACTTCTTTGCGTTCTTCATCAATACGATCTCAATGGCCCCGAATCTTTTATACGTCTTGTAATTGAATAATAATAAAATTTATAATAAAAGCAACTTCATTTTAATAATTTGATAGCTTGACGGGCATCACGGAAGCGTAAACCAATTTCATTTGATTTGAGATAGGATTTTAAGATATTCAGAAAAGAGACGGATGCCTACTATTTGCTCTTTTTGTGTGGGTGTATTTAACGGCTGCAGAACGCCATAAAATATACCCCCGCTTCAAAAGTAAACAACTCGATTACTGTCACTATTGACTTTAATGGAACTATAGCTAAAATCTTGGAATCAAATACACCATCTGTAACATTGCCACACTTACTACACCATCATTTATTCGCTTTCATGCTTTCAGAGTTAGAATATGTCAGAGCCGTTATATTTAAGTTTTCGGTATCCAAAGTCACCATTTAACTTGATCAATTGTACCAATGTGATATATATTATAATTATTTCGACTACTAGTTCCATAAACCTGTTTTAGGTTCATGCCTGATATTGACGACTGACATGCATTGTATTGATTTCCTTTTGTTTCCTAAAGGGTCGTTAGTCCGACTAAAGTGAATCGGCATTCCAGTAGAACTTTGTTCAATACACTTTGCTCTTTGTCAATAGCACAAGAAAAGTAAAAGCCACGGTCTCAAAACCATCTCCAAAATGTAGTGACGTGAAAAGATGAAATAGGTTGTCATAGGCACGGCCATCCTACGACAAAAGCTTTGTAACTTTTTGTAATGGATTGGTTGAAATGAAATGGGCACAAGTTGACTGGCTACACCGCCAAGTAGACAATTCGGAGCCACACAATAGGACATGCTCACATTTTATTTTTGGACCGTCACAAAGTTTCAAGGATGTGAGGTGAGAGTAAATCCTCATGTTTATCTACTTTTGATCTCTTGCCGTAAATCGGAAAGGAATTTAGGGTGTTGGTTTAACGGCACATGGAATAGCATTTGCCTTCCCACGAAAACAGAAAGTGGAATTCGGTGCACATCGTGTTCGTGTAGGTAATGATGCGCTGACTCACATACACGGCCAATATAGGTGTACAACAATCAATGGGAAGTTCAAAGCTTTGTTTCTGTAAGAAGTGGTGTGGTGATGATTATAGATCACCGCTTGAGTATGCTAGGTTGTCAGCGTCTAGTGCTTCTCGCAACTTTCTCCACTGGAGTAGTGGCAGCGAGGAATGTGGTGCATTATCCAAGTCGAGACCCAAACGGCAACACATAACTACACAGGAATGTGCGAAATGTGAACGGATGAAGTGAATTCTTCGTATTTCTTGACATGATAACTGTAAAGCTTACGAGTTTAACCTTTATTAAAAGCTGGTCATTAAAACCAATTCGTTGCGGACGCTTCAGATATGCAATTAAATTCTTTGACTTTTATTTTTGGCTATCAAATGAAAATTTATTTCCGTTGGCTAATAAACCAAATATCTAGAGCAATAGACATGGATGATTTTTTAAAGTAAAATGACAGTTTAGCGAAATATCTGTCGTTCAAATTACAACAGCAGGCACTCCACATAAACATCTCGAACAACATTCGTACAAGCTTCCTTCCAGTTTTATTGTGCATGTCTGTGTTTAAACGTCATTTACTTTTTATTAGCGGCCCGAACTTTGCTTTGTATTGTTTCATTCAGCCGTCGGCCCATCACTTCTCCACATGTAGCCACTCCAACTTTGGTGTCTAGTGAATTTAACACGGATTTCTTCATCCTGTCACCTTTATTAATTATTACTTTCTAGCTTTTCATATCAATTTCTCTAAAATGATGCAGTGGGCTCAAACTGTACTAGAAAGTTGTGGATGACGCATACCGCTTTTCCTCACATCCACTGACGATTTTAAGAGAAAATTGAAGCAGGAAGGTATTGTGAAGTGAAGCATCCAACCAAAATTCCTATCAAATGTGTACAGGAAATTTAGGAAGCTTTCATATTAGAGTCATTCATTAACTTAACAAAAATCCTCAAATTAATATACCTTGGAATACATAACATAATCTAGCCAATTGGGAAACCAAAATCCGAAAACTCAAACGGGTGGCTCGCCAAGGCCATAGATTTTTCTTGTCATAATAGTATAGGCATTTTTAGACCGGTTCGTTTTGCTGGGCGCCATATTTGAATAATTGACTTATTTAGACTCTTTTTAAATACGTTGGCCTGAATGTATCTGAAAACGTGTAGGCGTACAATTCGGATGCGAGCTTGTCTTACACATGTGTTTAGTCAGAGCATATAGAATGAACTTACGGGTTGTTACACAACTTCATTTATAAAGAGACAGCCATGTCTCGGAAAGGACACCGCCAAATATATGAAGACAAATTTTGCATCCAATATTGTGATGGAGAAAGTGCAGTCAACTTGAGTACATTACATAGTCGTTACGGAACAGTGTTGTTTCGGTTCGAAGTACCATTTTGATATTGAAATATTTTAACGTTAGAGACCTGCACAGCAAATGAAAAAAATCAAATTTTCTATATGTTACCAAATATGCCACGGAGTTCAGGAGCAGTCTTATGTGTACAAGGGTTACTCAAAGAAAAATTGTTTGCAGGACAAACATAAATTTACATAAAATATTGCTATTCAAATACGGCGACCATAATGGAATGCTAGTTTATTCTCTGTGGTGGTGAATATAAAGCAGCTAGAAATCGATGAAGCTTATTTCGTGTAGAGGAGCGGGTTCAAGATATTTTATTTTATAATTTTGGGCACGTTGCTCCACTTTGTCAAGCTCCCACGCGATTACACAAAATGGTAATTCCATGTAGCCTTACTCTCGCCCTATGTGACTGCATCGTACATATTTTACACAGTATATAATGAGTAATCACTGTTGTCATATTTGCAGGACGAAACTTTAATATAATTGATTCATGCATAGAGTCAACGAATTAGAGATACTTGGAGCAGTTCAAAGATACGGCTTTTTCAGGTGTGTCGTAAGTAATGAACAAGCAAACTTGCTTTCTCGGTTGCTGATTAAATCCAAAATTAGACATCAGGAGAAAAAGTTATAGATAGCCAGAGGCAGTTCGCAGTTGGTTATTTTTATTTACAAACGTAAAGCAGTAGCTACTGCATCACATTCTTTTGGTCTAGATTGAGGGCATGGACAAGTATCAGTGTGTCTTGTCTTCCATAAATTTGCAATGAGCACTCCATTTGCTTTTGTATTTTGAGTTCGGGGAAGGCTGTCTACAATACGGACTTGGTTTCCTAACTTTTTATGCATTAGTGAAAGTTTATTAGTAAAGCTTACAGCCATTTACTTTGAAATATTTTGCGTCGATTCTTGTAAGGTTAAAAGCGGGTATTGTCAAATGCTACGAAAAATTGAGCCGATGACGTTTGTTTCCGGCTGACCTACTCCATCTTTCTAATTAAAAGTGGGTGTAACGGTGTTAATTACTTACGTGGTACGCAATGGTGTTTGTTGACGGAACAATATTTGAATGCAGTAACGATATCCAAATTTTGTAAGTGTCTCAAGGTTAGATGTTGCGGGAAATGATCCCACTCCTTCAAGCCCATTCACGCAATAGTTTAAATAATTTAATAATGTATTCGGCGTAACTCTGATGCAGATGCAAACTTTGACTTCGAGTTCCAGAAAATGTCACGCAAAGTAACTGTATAGCGTAGAGAGATGCGCCGTTAAGTATTCATGAGCTACAAACAAATCCGTAAGTAGTTATTATTATGTCTTCGCCGTGTTCCCATATATCGTAATTATTTTCATTTCACTTCAGACTCCGTTGAATATTCTGCGGTCGCAATGAAAGCAATCCTGATTTGCATTAATAATAGGCTGTCACTGTGGAGGGTTTTCTGTCACCGCAAAGGCTTTTGATCTGCTTACTGCAAACACATTCCGAATGAAGTTTATTAAATGTAAAGTTACAAAACAGCAACACGGAGGCATAAACGACAACATGGTGACTAAACTCATGCCCACGCTGCCTGTGCTTCACATTGTAAACTTTGTCATTATTAATACGAAATTAATTGGAATCGCAAATACACTCAAATGCATTCATTTACACTTCATTTCATGACCTTACATTTCATTCGAAGTTGTAAGCAACACACGTTAAATTGCATATGGCAGGAATAGTTGTCGCGAAATGAAAGATCGCAAGCTGAACTTGAAATTAGAAAGCAAAATGTTATGCCAGAAGGGCTTTACTACGTACGTAATCAATGTACGTCGTATTAAATACTTATTTCACGTATTGCATGGTGCGTTACGTGAATTGTTATACGAGTGGAAGGCGAGTCCTTGTTGAGCAATGCATTCTAATCAAAAACAACTATGCCAAATCGTCTAGACAACTATTACACAAGCAACACCCCAAATATAAAAGTTTTGATTACTTTTTGATGACGTAGATGACTGCCTTTTATATAAAAAACACCATTTATTATGCTTCATGGTGATGACTTAATAATATTACCTCCCGCATATCATCACTATTTCGAAGCGGCGCATTCGCAAAACAGGCTGGCCACGATAGTTAAGGTAATGAAGCCAACAGCTGTTAGCTCCACTGAAGACACGGAGAGTTGAAACCTAGTTTAGTTTGGAAGTTTGAAACATTGATGGTCTCCATTGAACATTTGTAAATAAACGTCAGGCGCTGCCCAATGTACTCAACTCAGAGTTAGCAGTATTTTTAGTTTGGTAGCTTGTAGTGATTTCCGCATATGCAGTTACCTTCACCAGAAACATGCAAAAAGACAGCAGTCAAACATATCAGATGTGAACTACGTTCCAATATTACGATGAAAGAATTCATTCTAGGAAATCAACCCGGTAGAATGTCAATGCTGTTTTGATGATGCGTCCCAAAACATCCTCAAAACAACCATGGCCAGTCATCCGAATTCCAACATCAAACACTCTCCATGGTGTAGTTATGATACAAAAATATCCAAAACGTATCGAGAAGAAATATACGCTACAACTGGTACCAGTTCTCTTTGTTTGAGCTATTATTTTCTAACATCAATTGTATGAGTTATTGCCCTTTAGCCAAAAGAAGGTTCGTTTGTTTTTACAAATGCCAGCTTGGGTTGTCTGATGTTGCACGACGAAGGTAATGAATGACCCTACCTTCACGGCAATGTCAGCAGATCTCCAGTTTTCAAGGATGTACAATACTGCGCCGTTGCACTTCACCACTTGATCATTTCATATAACAATCTATGCAACACTGTGTGTATGCATGCAACAATTCAGTGGATGTTTTTTCTGGAATGCAGAGCTTATGTTGGGCCCGAAAAACAACATTGAAAGTGTATACACATTTAGTTACACAACATCCACTTTTGGAATCAACAAGTCAGTAGAAAGAGGAAACAAAGTTTGCTACGCAGCTCTACGTATACAATTCTGACTTCATTGAATGTTCGTATCGCACCATCGCCTACGCAAAACAAACAAATGGAACGCTCTATCTGAGGACCGCCGCCGTAGCCACTTGGTCCACGGATCATGTTTATTTAACTGAAGTGGGTAGCGGACAAATGATGTAGTTTCCTGTTTAGTTCAAATAAAAATTAACATTGGCCACAATATTTACAATATTTACTCTCAAAAATACATGTTATATAAGTACATTGTTTTCTGAGTTAGCTGTATGTACATTTGTAGAAGCAAAGGCGCGTTGTCGATATTCTAAGAGCGTCTATTATAGAAGCGTCTTTCATAAGATGGAAGTGAGTGGTTTGTGTAGCGAATACTATGTGGTTCATTATAGTACCCATATTGACATTATGTTAATTGTGGGAAATGAATTTTGTAATATTGTTTTCAGTGAACGCATCTTATATAAGTCGTTAAATCTTGCAAATTTGTAAGTCAGACAAGGCACAAACATTATCACATGTTTTCCGAATGTGTACGCAATGAAACTGTTTTCTCTGGTTGCAACTTTCATCTGTAGCAATCTTGTATTGATCGCAAATGAACTCTTGAGATGTCTAATATTTTCTTGTTTATCTTTGGGCTTTGTAAAAATAACCCCCTTTTTGTATGTTTACCCAACATCCCACTTCTTGGTTTTTTCCAGCTGCTCGTCCGGGGTTCAAGAATTAAAGCCAAAGGAAACGTGAAATGCCTGAAATAGATTACGTATTCCACATACGATACAATTCTATATGGATAAGGTGGCATTGACGTTTTGCCAGGAAGCTGCAAACAAACACAGGAACAACTCAACCCTTTAATATTTTTCGCCCACAACATTTCGCTGCTTTCACCGCCGAGCAACACGCTTTTGCTCACGATACACTTCAACAAACTGAAAACTAATGCACAGGAAGTAAGTAATTAAAGCGCAAACAACTGTAAAGCGGATAACGCATCGCCCGTAATTTCAGTTCACCTAACTGGGCGTAACTTCAGCTTTTTGGGTTCGTCTTTTCAAAACAGTAGCAGACCATGTATTACTCTGAGTCTGCTAACGAAAAGCCAATATGATGAAACATAAGTTAAATGAGCTCCCGTCTGATAGAAATAGAAGAAGGATGCAAACTATTGGTTCTACGGAGCTGGATGATCCAGCCTGGATCTGGAGCTAATCTGCCATAAACCGGTGTGAAAGAGCTTGAAACAATAATAACTGCTCTAGTTTGCACTTTACTTGAAACGGAATAAAAATCTCATATTTCCTACAAATGAAGGCCAACATGAGCTCATACACTGTTCCCTTAAACCAGAGTTTCCCAAATGTGCAGTAAATGAATTAAAAGCAAAAAGAAATCAAATAAAAACAAGAAATCTTCAAACAAACTCAAGCACTTTAGTGACTTTACTGTTCAGGTTCTCCAGAGGACTGATTGAAGTTCGAAAAAATACATCATAAAAAATCCTCAGAACCAATATCCGAGTAATCATATGGAAATGAAAGTAGATTATGGAACTAGTTCAACAATCTGAAAGCATTCTCCTGTTTTTTCTCTTGATTACAAGCTGAGAATACACGTTTTGATGGCTCTACTGTTTGACGGGCTTACCAGAAATACAAACATTTTGCATACATATGACATCGGTCTTCTGATGCATTATTAATGGAGCAAAATGGATGCAGGCGACAATTATGCGAAAACGTAGACTCACTATAAATGCAACTCATGTGACGGAAGCACATGCTCCACAGTTTCGCGTATGCATAAATTTAAATGAAAATCGGAGAGGCCCTGAACTGATTTTCATAACAAGTATCATACACTTGCACTGAGTTAGTATTGATGGTGTTTTATGACGAATATTGTCCCGAAACATAAAACCACTACGCTGTGTCGTTGAAGACTACCAATTCCTGAATGACATGTGTACCATGAGTTATTAATTTTGGAAGTGCCTTTTGTTTGAAAGTTCGTTGTAATCATTATCTAATCTGCATTCTGGTAAAAGTGTGCTTGCAGCCCCACCGCCAGGGTTCTTGACTCTCATGGCAATCTATTACCTTTTAGGAAATATCTGCAAGTGTGCACTTCAATTCTCAGCGTTTTTGCAATGAGCGAGTCATTAAACATATTCCGATGATTCAGTAAATGTTTTCGAAAAACATGCTTAAATTGTGGTCGCCGTATACTAATAATATGCAACGCTAAAAAGGAGCATTTGCTTTTGCAAAATTCTCACCAAATACAAAAGGATGCATTCATTATCCGCGTTGTATGTCTGGATGCCGTTGTGCAAACACCCATTATATTTCCGGAACTGAATCACATTGTTAGCCACGTACTGCATCATGTGCATTTTTCTCACGGGCTCAACCACTAACATTGACCAGCTTAAAATTTCCACTTTGCTTGGACTGCAGACACATAACACACACACATAACATGTGATAGAGGTTACATTTATGATAAGTAATACCAATCGTGTTTCAGTTCCCGACAATTCTTATCTGTTGCAGTTAAAGCGGCAGATTTCGGTTTTAATTAAATTTTACATTTTTTACTTTTAAACTTTTTACATTTCTGACCAACTTTAAAGATACATTCGACCCATTTTTATACTTCTATTGTACTACTTATGTACCCACATATTTAACCAAGTTATTTTTTCATGAAACTCTGAAATTGTATAATACTTGTGCTGATATTACTAAATAAAGTTGAATTTTTATTGCACCATGTAGTAAATTTAACGGTATCTACACGCGTATATGAACCAAGGAACCCAAACAGATCCAAACAGTTGCAGTAGAAGCATTCCAGTCTGTGTATTTAATTATAAATCATATATCTACACGATTGAATTGGTCGCCCGTTAAACATACCTCCATCAAGACAACCTAGACAACCACATACTACCATTCCAAATCAAGTGTAAGATAGTATCCAGCCAGATCCTTCTGTGGATGTGCGGGAGTGAAAAGAAGCGTCAATGGTGGGTAAACTTTTGACGAGACGAAACTACAATATTTACCGACATGATGTGTTCTATCTACTTTCAGAAACTTTTATCGTCCTTTTTCGATTCAGTAATTAATGGTAAAACAGATGATGATGTCTGAATCAAATTATTTGTTTTTCTGATACTCATTCTGTACCTTTCGAGTGTGTTGCGTAAGATGGCCTACTATGGTGTGTCGAGGACACGAAATTAATTACGATTTTACCAGACTCGGATGTAATCGCCTTCATTTTAAACTGCGAAAAGAATTTATAGGGAACACAAACCCATTTCGTTCTTCTCTTAAGAGCTCCTCTCTATGTTGAACTTAAATTAAAACGGACCACCAAACGTACTTCATTACGTAATATATTATTGCGCCTTTCGTAAGTGGGTGTAGATTTTTATTGTGCATCGTAGAAAAAGTAATATGCTCGTAAATTCAATTAATTTGCTCGGAAATCTGATTTTTTCCGAGGAAATCCAAACGCCTGAATTTGCTCGGAAAATTATGGAAAATTCACGGAATTTGGATTTAGAATTTTTTTACGCGTGACATTACCCGTTCTAATAGAATTTTGATAATTAAATTGCTATCAGTTAAGTAGAACCCAAATGTTATTTCAACTTATTGTCATGCGTCTTACATAAACAACAATACAAATATGTATGGTATGTATGTATAATTATTAATAATTTGGTGGTCACATATTGGCTACCATATATATATTGACATATTGGCTATTTTCTTGTAGGCAATCCTAGGTCATGTAATTGACCGTTAAAATATAAGTTGAATATTAGCTTACCAAGCATATTGCCGCAATTTTCCTGAACAGACTACAATCAACATATCTCTGGAAGTCTTTGACATTTCCTTCTAGTCTCTAAATCAATTTAAGTTGAATCGCATCTACGAAAGATCAGATAGCAATCAAGAGTTTTCTGATACAACGTCTATTTTTTTAAAACTACAATGAGACATGCATTTGCCTTTTTAAAGTGTTTAAAGGAATTTTGTTCTAAACTCACGTCTTTAAGCCTCGGTTCGGAATCTACATAATGCATTAACATTTTTCCTGATATAAAAAGCCACATTCGAATGTATTTGAGTCAGGCGTATGACAGAGAGTATTGCTTTAGGTTGCATTTACTTGAATTGTATTATTATAATGGGTGATATCACGTAAAAATATTCGCCAAAACCTATCAAATAACACAATTTAAGTTAAATGCTTGCCATATATTGTCGGACCTACACTAATAATGTCTGACAGCTAGCTAAGAATAGGAACATCATACCAAGGATAAGTCCTACGTGACAAATATTATCAAGGGTAAATACGACTGTCTATGTAGTATAGTCACTTTTTGTCTAACATCTCCGATTCGACATGAATAACCGTATACATACTTTCCCGGAATTTACAAAATTCATATTTGTATGTTGTTTGTGTAAGACGCATGACAATAAGTTGAAATAACATTTGGGTTCTACTAAACTGATAGCAATTTAATTATCAAAATTCTATTAGAACGGGTAATGTCACGCGTAAAAAAATTCTAAGTCCAAATTCCGTGAATTTTCCATAATTTTCCGAGCAAATTCAGGCGTTTGAATTTCCTCGGAAAAAATCAGATTTCCGAGCAAATTAATTGAATTTACGAGCATATTACTTTTTCTACGATGCACAATAAATACTTGCCAATGATAATTAGGACGAAACAATTTGCACTTACCGGGGAGACGGTTTACATAATTCATGATGAAGTCATTCAATCTACACGAACAAGTCTGGAGACGGATGCAGCTCAAAAAAAGTAAAATTGTCTAAAAAATGGACAATTTGCGTATTCATGAATTTACTGTTATTTGATTTAGTGTGAATGCAAATCTTCACATTGAAAAGATAAATGGAAACAAAATTTACTGACTAGCATACAAATGTTCGAGCACCAGTTCGAAGTAGGAATTTGATACCATTTCCCGATCGAGCAGCATATACGATCGCTTGTATGCATGTACATGGAATATCAGCAGGAAAAGGTGCGTGCTTTCTCCTGCTGCTTCGGCAGTAGTCCATGGGTTGTGCTTGGGAATGGTCGTGAGGACACCCAAGCAGGCCACGGATGCCAAGCTATGCTATACAATTCCTCGGATTCCTGAATAGCCCCTATTTGTAGCTTTGAATACATGTTGCTTACGTCGTGAAGACAACTTGTGGAATCTTAAACTTTTCATAAACTTTAGCATAAATGCAGTGAAAGTTATAAAGCATATAAAAATGCATGTGCACTTTATCACAGCCGCAATCACATAGCTTCAATATTGTGCAAAATGTATTTTTATGAAATGTATGCGTATATATGGAGATTAATGCTACTGTGATGAATATTCACGCTTTGGTGGCAAAAAATGCAGGGGGCAGTTGAAATAAAAGATTAGTATTTTAAAGTGACCGGAACATGGAACAGTTGGAAAGGATAGGAGTCACTTGTCTGCTGAACGTACGCTTGATGGCACAGCCAAAGTATTCACAGGTCTAACTTGTTTTAATGAACAAAAAACAGATCATTAACCAAGTGGTTATATTGCACAATATACATTTATCGATTCCCAATATCTCTTAATTTCGTTCTAGCACTTACAGAAGTATAGTTAAAAATTATGCATTTCAGGATCGTATTGAGCGCTATATTAAAAAAAATGTATGGCTGAGCTGGAAAAGAGGCAGGAGTGAATTGAAGCGGCAATAGAACAAATACCTTTACTTGGTTCTGGGAACCATAGAAAGAGATTGTGACCACCTTGCGGAAAGGTTTGATTTTCGGCATGGCCGCTCTCCTTTTTGTCTCCCATCGTGTCTACATGGATGTATATTATTTCATGTAAATGTATTCGATCGTCATTTTGTGTTTCCTCTCTATTCTCGGGTACCACCCAGAAGTTATTTTAGGATACTGAGGACATTTGTTGGACATTTGGACAACAGAAACGAATTTGGTCGTAGTCAATATACAATGGAAGCTTGTCAAAGGAACCCGGACTCCAAGGTAAAAATCAAATTAACAGAGTGATATTTTGACGAGAAAGAGAAAGCCGCAGTTTTTATTACATGAAGGAATATTTTAGGTGAAAAAGAAAACCAATATGAAATTGCATTTTGCTTTGAGCTTACAATTAGTTGCTCAAAATAAAACTGGAACGCTTCGCCATTCAGCAGATGCACATCCAATTGTAACCTTTTTGGCGCATGCTGTTCTTATTGATTTTAAACATTACGGAAATCCGATTTATTCGAGGTTCAGTAACAAAGCGTTCCAATTGTAAGAATCGCTGTAAAGAGAATACATATAGTTTACTTTAATTGATTGGCCAGTAGTACTGCCTAACTGGAACCAAGTTGTTTATTTGGCCAGTTTGCGGTTAACTTTCACTTCCGTACTCGATTTTCCGTTTGACAGATGCTGAATTTAGTACCGAGGCGCACGTTTTAAAAACATAGACTTTAAATATTTGTATAGCTATAAATCACGGTAGAAGCATTCCTATAATCAATGATATCGTTTTCAGCCATCTGAGAAAGGATGTCCGCGACGCAATTATGTGTACACATTGACGTCCTGAAGCCTATATAAGTACGTCAATTGTGTTCGTGGGATAGGTAATTCTTTCGAAAGAGTAAATGGATACCCTCAGGTTCTTGCCACGGGACCAATGCCCTTCTCATTAACGATCACCCCGCAAATAATGCAGCAACAACGTCACGAAATCGATCGTCCATTAACCTGTCACCGTCACGCACCCAACTGCAGCCAACCAAGTTCGAACGACAATGAAAATTTTTCCTTGAGTCCTTACCAAATATAGAACGAAACATCATCCAGTATACTTATGGCAGTGACAGAAATAAACTGTTGTCAATTATAATATTTAGAAAACTATTGAATCAAGGGCAATGTTCCCCAGAGCTGCCGTCTAATTTTGATTTGCAAATGATGCATTTATATGAAGTAGTCGACAAAAATAAAAGCAAAATTCCCTTGTGTGCTCTAGACATTGGAACTAAATGGAGACCGTCCATGTTAACTTCAGAAACTTATAGCGTAACGTAGGCAAAATTACAATGTCATTTTCTTTGCATCATTGTACGGAAGACAGGAAATAGTTTTTGAAATGAATTTTGCTACGAATTGGGACAGCGTATATACTCCCAGGTGTATTTTCTATAAATGAGTCTTTTTTGAAAACTATTTGATGTCTGGAAACAGGATAGGATTGAATATTGAGGTTTGCTAGTATGGAATATAAATTTTGATTGAAACCCAATAGAACTGTTCATAACATCAAAACGTAACGAACGAAACTTTGTAATAATTCTATATACCATTATGGTCGAATGATTATAGGAAATGAAATTTGATCGTCTTTTGTTTCGCAAAGTTCCAATTGTTAAACGTATTTTTCAGTCAGTCTGCCATATAGTGGCGCGCCGTTTTTCGTACATGAGGTATTCTGTAACATGACGTCATACTATTGATTCTGAATAAAAATGGGTCACTTTAGTCACAATGTATTTATTGATGCCAAAATAATTTTTTTGTGGTTATAAAAAGTTACAAGTTTGACCACGATAGGCGCTAATTACAAGTTTTTCGTACACGTAGTTTAAAATTGTTTAAAATTGTTAAATTGTTTTAAAATGTTTGAATGTGCGTACATTGTAGTGGATGTTTCATTCATAAAAGTTATTCTCTTTGTATTGTAGTATATGTATGAAAGATACCTTCTGTATTTTGTGAATAAATGTATTGATCTACAGTTTTCGTAAAACCAATTTGGGAATCCGAGACATCAGCAGGTACTTTCCCACTGACAAGGAACTAATTATAATTGTTTTCGGGAAAATACGTGTTACGACTTGTTGCTTCCTCCTCTAATTTTCCCAGAAACTTAATTTAGCTCACGTAGAAACGAATCCAGCACATAATACCCAAACAAAAAGTACACTCAAAGCAATGCAAAATGTTTAAAAGAGCATTACGTTGTCGCATGGGATTGATTAGTCTGAACACGTTAACGAATTTTTAATCAAACCAGTTGTATTGCATAAGTCTGCATAATTGGTCTCTCAGCCGACACAATTGCGTTTCTCTGCCATTTAATTTGAAATCATACTCACGCAATTAGATAGTATTTCCGTCTTACGTAGGCGTAACAACAGCTTGACTCATCGGAAGGCCTAACAGCACGGTAAATGTCTAGATAACAAAACAATTCTCTAAATGCCAGGAGCCCGAACAAAGGCCCTTCACAACATTTTTACAGCCAGTATACCAGGAAATCTGCTCTTCCTCACTGCGTATGTTGATGATTAATATTCTGTATAATTCGGTGGGAGATTATGAAAATAATCCAGATTGTAGGTGTTTTACAGTAGGAACCCAAAAGGATATACTTCGTACATCTTATCGAGTATATTCATCACAAAACTATTTGATTTACTGAAATTCTAAGCGCCGAAATAGCGTGTAGGATTTAGCCATTTTTTCAACGAGGCCCTGCATGCAGCACGTCAATATATGATTCTTTAAAGAAATTGCTATTTTCAAAAGCTGTCTGATATCTATAATGCTTCCAGGAAAAGGATTTGCGTTAAAACGGTATACCGTTGACATTATCTTTTGATTCGGAGGGAGAAATTTGAGTTCGTATTAGTCTGCAATCATTTCCAATACTAATAAACACTATTAATCAAACCAATTGTCTAATGTAGTACACAATTTGTTCATTTTTGAAAAGATGTCACTTCAGTTGGAAATGCAATAATGCAATATCACGGATCTTTATTGTCGTAAAATTGGAAATCTACATGGGTTCAGAGTTTAAAGATATTGAATGCTCCGCTCCGTCTGGGGAAAATTTGAGTGGGGCACCGGTGCATGACTTCATTTCAAAGTAATCATATTTCAATATAATAGTTTTCTGAAACCCAACAAGCTGTATTTGATTTTATTGAACCGAGTGAAAATGTCATCACTTCACACATTTATCATTTATTCATTTTATTAAATTCGAAGCATGTGTCATAGTCCCCAATGAGTATTCTTCTTCAGCGTTGTTTTGGTGCGGACAATTTTAGTATCTTATTGAACCAAAGACGGCTGGAAATTGCTTGCGATCGGAGAGACATGTAACTGTTACCCAAAAAGTTTAAAATAAAGGTCTCTTCTATCTGTATTTTTTGTCGTGCTCAACAATAATGAGGACGTCGAAGTAGCTTTCAGCACATTGTAATGACTCATTCGCCTTGAAGGGCGTTTACTTTACTTTGTCTACACAGAGGGTAGTATCTTCTGACAAATCTTCAACGTCGCAGTAGCAGCTGACAACTATTTCAATGAATTGATAGCATGAGATACTTCAGCAGTTTGAATCTTTTCCCCTTGTAAAACCCAAAGTATTCATAATTAACCACATGGGGCCCTTGTGGAGGCAACGGTGCGCGTAGGTACAACGTAATTAAAAAAGCCTCATTAAAAAGTTGAACTAAATACATTCTCCTGGATTAATGATGGCATGAGGACACTTTAGTGGCGGAAATGTTTCTATAGATGATAGTTTGAGTTTCATTTCGATTCAACGGTACTTTTTGCAACTTTCTTTTGTATAAAGTTTTGTGCACGACAGACCATAAATATGCATCATTAGAGATGACTTCAGCATGGGTGGATTATATTCAAAGTTCGCGAATAATAATGATCATGTAAAGCACTTGTCATTGAACTGAATATATTGGAGCTCTGTTGGTGACGTGTTACAGTGCTAAACGTGTCCCAATTCGTGCCCTGATTTACAATGACATGAACATGTTTAAGTTACATGTTGTGAAAACTGTATTACAAGAGCCCCACTATTGGGTCGAGTATCAAGCTTCGCATCAATAAAGTGAAGCGGAGAAAGAGACTGCAGGTTTATTTCAAAATGTATTTCAGCACCATGAGTAATTTCATTGCCAATGTCATTAAAACATGATTTACAACTTTAGAGAGCATGTCACTGTATGAACTCATAAGCACTAATGCTAGTGCATCTAAACGCAATGTAAAATGTTGAGTGTAGAAATCCGTGATGAGTATCTCAGTCCCATTTCAATTTTCCGGTCCACTTCTGCAAAATGGAATGAATCCCTGAATTGCTGTGAAAATTGCTGCTGAGAGAGCAATCTCTAATGTAGCACATTGAGTTGTTATACTTATTTACTGGGTGGAATGAGTGCTGAATTTTTCAACATTTGCAGAATTGCGGTGACGAAAGGGCACATTTCTACGAAATTATATTCTTTCTTCGAATCTTGTTTTGAAATCGTAGTTTCCCATCAAGTACAAAATTACTGTCCTTGTGAGGCGAACAAAATTTTATAAACTTGCCGGGGCAAAATAAGTGACAAAAAATGATCAACGAATCTGAATCGTTTTTTTTTCAAGTAACATACTAGTCAATTCATTTTCACTATGTACATTATTTCGAGACTAGTTGAATGCCACCGGTATCTAAGAGATTGATGTGAACAACGTTTTTAGATCGGTGACTTAGAATGATGAGAGCAGACTCTACTTTACTCCGATATTTTCAATAATTCCGAGCGTTCTCATTTAGATACATTTCTTCCCCCTTGATACACTTAAATACATACGTCTGAACCCGGCCTGACAATGGTACATGTAAATATGTGTTACGTCACGTCGAATTTCGGGAGAAAATGGTGAACGCAAAAATTATGAAGGCATGCGTTATTGACGTCATGGCAACATCTATTCTATATTGGTAGCCATGTAGCTGTAAACCATCTGATACCAAGCTGTGATATATTAACCGATAATGACCACACCAAAATGTTCATTAATTTTATTACGTTGCCCACGGATTGAGATGATAATGGAATATCTGACAATAACATAAGTACATGCACGCGCCAGTCTAAGGGATAATTAGTACTATAGTTATAATATAGAAGCGACGGTTAAATCTTGAAATACTTATACGTTAGTTTAATTGGAACTTCGAGTCTGTCCACCTAAAATAAGCCTACATCAACCCAATAATTGCATCGCAGAAACTAATTGTGCTCATGTGCTTCTACGGCATTTCATATACTTCCGTTTGAAATTGTTCACCAGTGGGTACATGTAAAGGGGGTGTATGTAAAGACGTCATGTTCGGAAACTAGATTTTGTTAGAAATGCAGAGAAAGTCCAATAACATTTTGCATTTAATAAATGAAGGACATTAAACTATCATTTCCAAATGCTTTGTTGAAATAGCAACGTTCTCCGGGACATTTTGAGGTGAATGATAATATTTACTTTAATTACGTAAACAACCATTTTAAGATATATTTCTTCAAACGATTACAGAGTAGTCACTCGTTTGTCATCCTTGAGTTGCCAAAAGAGTCAGGGATTCATTGTAATTAGCCTAAGTAATCATTGTATTATAGCGTAAGCCAATTATATATATATACATAATTAACCTTGCGATGATAAAAAGATGATGCTTATAATTATGATCATGCTTTGAGAAATAAAGATGATATGCCTTGCGCGCAGTCGCTCGCGGGTCCTCATTGAAATAAGAATGAATAACTCTCTCGTCTCTCATCGATTCCTTGCTCTCACGCTCTCGATTAGAATAGCTACTCATAACTGGTGGAGATGGCTCGATTCCTAACCACGCAGCAAAGTGTAGTCTTACAATCCCCCGATACATCAAAGGTATTTAGTTAAGAACTCCGACAAATGGAAAGAACAGAGAAAAAAGGAAAAATATTTCGAAAGGGAGAGAGAGAAAGTCGAAGAGTTAAAAATCAAGATCCCAGTTTCACTGGCAAACTGCCCGAGACCTGCAGAAAGAAAAGGACTAAAAAATTAACAGATACAAGTGACAATAGTGATACAGAGGAGTCTCAAGGTGTTCGTACATCTACTCCAAAAGTGTATAGTGACCAAAGTAATCTGAGAAGTAATTTCACACCGATCAGTTTATCTCAGGCTGGTCCTAGCACGGACACAAGAATAAATCAGAGACGACGAAAGCTGCCAATAAACCCAGCACAAGGGGCGAAATTGTTGCAAAATAAGTTAGTACCAAGTTTGGAGTTAGAATCTGATAGTGACATTCCACCGGACGGAGATAACTCCTTCCGACCAAATCTGACTAGCTCACTAGGACGCCTCAGAAGACACTCGACTCCAGCAGATTCTCCAAGCGCAAGCAGATGCCAGGAAAGTAGCAAGGTAATACCAATACCATTTAACATTGACGCCCTAGAATTATCCGCAAGCGAGAACAGACCAGGTAGTTTCGCACAGCACAGAGAGGTTGTTGAGATACCTAGCGAAAATAGTTCAGTTATAGAATTAGATTCACACGAGAAAGAAACAAGCTCATCTTCATCTAGTGCATCAGAGTCAGAATCTTCTATAAGTAGGTCAAACCAGAACTCACATTCTAATTCACAATTTGACGTCGAAAATGCACGCGAAAGCTTAAATAAGTCATTTTCACCAAAATACAGACAAGTATTAGGACAGCTTTTACACAAATTTATTGGGAAGAAGGGACAAAACTCTTCACATATTACCCCAGAAAGCAGCACGCAAAACATTCCATCATCCTCACTCTCATTCACTGAGAAAGGCAGCATAAACGATCAAAATCACAAAAAGAAACATTCTACTCAAAGCATTTTTGAGACAAGTACCTCGTCATCAGATTCTTCTGACGAGCCACTAGAACAGACACAAAGAACACCGTTTGTTGTTTGTCAAGTAACTCAACAAAGGCAACAAGTTATTAGAGCACGGCAAAGAAACATAATCAAGAACGCATCAATCTGGGGAAATCACTATTTCAATCTCAGAAATTTCTTCCCTGACGAAAAACCAAAGGCGACAGACTTCTGGGAAGATAGTAGTTTCCTGTTGCAGGAGCCTTTAGAACTCTTATTTCATATAGAAGAAGCCAAGGTTGACTTAGGTCCAGACTATTTCAATTCAGAAATGGATGGCTATCTGATGCCAAAGTACACAGCACCCCGCCTCACAACATCAGCAGTTAAGCTATTTTTCAAAAGCTTTAAATTATGGGCAGACATGAAAAAGTTACCAGATGAGGTGATGAAAGTGACACTGCCTTTAGCATTCAATGAAAAAGAAGCATCACTTTGGTTTCAGCTCAATGAGCAAATGCTCAGGGACACCACACTAAAATATGATGACATTTGTAGCGCATTCATCGAAGATGCACCTTTGCATGACGATATTCAAACTAATGTGTACGAGGTGTTAGCGCAAAAGCCAGAAAAGGGAGAAGGCATTTCTTCATATCTACTCCGCATACGACACGCTTTAGGAAACGAATTTCATAAGCAACCAGAAGAACAGGTTGTAGAAAAATTGCTGTCTCAGATGCCGGCTCATCTCGTAGATTGGATAGCAATGCGAGGAAATCCCGATACATTTGAAGCATTAAAAAAGCTAGTAAAGGAATACGAGAAGCGAAACTTTGGTGAGACAAGCGTAGTGTCCACGGCAAAAATAAAAACTGAACCTGGCATTAACATGCTCACTAGAGATTGTAACGACTCAAGCAATGAAATAAAGGGAGTTTTGAGCATTTTGTGCAGTGAGATGGCGGAAATGAAAGCCGCAAACGCAATGAAAATGCAAGAGCTACACGATAAACTGGCACAACAAACTCTAGAGAGACAGAGTCAACAAAATCAACCAGAGAAAAATCCGAATAGAAAGGAAGACGCAGGGCCCTCACAAGGCCGCGGCTACCAAAGAGACCAGAGAGGTCGAAGCTACAAGCAAAAGAGGTTTAATGGAATTTGCAATTTTTGCAAGATCCAAGGTCATAAAGAATACCAATGCCGCACGAAGCAGGCTTGGATGATGCAAAACGGGAATGGGGCATTTGGAAACACAACTGACGGTTCTCAGAGAACGTTTTACAACTCAAATATGTTTCCTCAGAACAATGCACAGCCACAACAGGCAAACTGGAACCAAGTTCCAGCCTTAAACTATAATCCTCAAATGCTTCAGTACCCGCAGAATCAAAGTGGTCCAAAAAACTAACTGAGGCACGGCCCCAAGCCGTGCCATCACCTATTCAGATAGTTGAGGTTCATGGGGATGCGCAAAAACAGAATCATGATATACAAAATACACAAGATAAAACAATTCATGCAGACCAGACAGAGAAAGAAAACAATTCTTTTAATTTCACGATTTCACATCTTTTCGAAGTAGCATGCGAATACGCAAAGAATCACAAATTACAAGGTCCTGCGTTGCAATTAGAGATAAACAACCAAAAATACATTTCCTTACTAGATTCAGGAGCAATTTGCTCTTGCGTAAGAGCGGACGTGGCTGAGTCATTTCCTAAGAGAAGAATTCAAAACAAAGTTCTTGCTCTAAAATCCATCTCAAATCAAAAAGTCACCTACGATGGCTTCGCCATCATTGAGATCAAAGTAGGGGAGCACATAATAGAATACCCATTCATTATAATCGGAGAATTAAAAATGGATATTCTGTTAGGCTACGACTTTTTCGAGGAATTTAGAGTGAAAATTGATACAGAGAATTCCATAATGAGTTCACCGACGTTAGGTATTATCACACTTGCATCCAAGAAACAAAATTTCCTTCAGACAATGGACCTTGAGCAATATATTACTCTGCGTAAAGCCAACGCAGCAGAAAACACACGCGTGTCTCTCCTAGATTCAAAGGTCGACAGCGAAGTCATTTATGCAGAGATTAGACATCTTGGCATACAAAAACATCCTGAAAGAGGGAAATTAATAACAACAACAGACTGCCACATACCACCACTATCTTGCGTACGCATACCAGTACAAGCATTAGGTACACAAGACGATAAAACATGCATTATGACTGCGAACAAAAAATTATTGAAAACAAATTGCATCTTTGTACCAGATATGCTGGTAAGTAGCGACCTCGACAGCATAATGGTAATAAATTCCTCTTCTGAAATAAAACACATATCCAAGCATACATGCCTTGCCAGAGAGGACAAAACACAAAATAATCAAAGCTCAAGCACATTCCATGAAGAGAATAACCCACATTCTCTTGTAAGTCAGCCTTGCCTTGCTTCCTTGCAAGCAGGGAGCAATGATGATGAGATACGCAAATTACACAAAGATACTTTTGACATTTCACAAAACATAACACAGGAAACGAGACAGAAACTATACGATTTGCTCTTTTCTTACAACGACGTGTTTAGTTGGGATGAGAAGCACAGTACCTGTACTGGATTTTCGTACCATCTGGAAGTCGTAGGGAAACCAGTTCAGGTTAACGGGTTTCCAAAATCAGAGAAAGAGCATCAGATTATAGATAGGGAGGTAGACAAAATGGTGGAGAAGGGTATCATTTCACCATCACATAGCCCATGGCGAACATATGCATTCACTGTGAAGCAAAAAGATGAGCAAGGCAATTTGAAGGAAAGATGCGTGATAGATTTTAGAGAAATAAACAAAAAAACACGACCCCTTGCTTTTCCTTTACCCCGAATCGACCAGATATGGGAGAAAGTGAAAACTGCGAAATACATTACCACAATGGATTTGAAATCCGCATTTCACCAACTTCCTCTTGACGAGTCGTCAAAAGAGTACACAGCATTTTCAACTAGAAAGGGACTATGGCAATTTAATGTATTAGCATTTGGTTTATGCAACGCACCACAGGCATATATGCAGATGATGCATATAATACTACAGAATCTCATCGACACTCCATACATCGCAGTGTACATAGACGACTTGATCTGTGCCACAATGTCCGAAGCCACACACCTGGAATACCTGGAAAAGGTTTTCCAGAGGCTCAGAGAACACAATCTCAAAATAAAGCCAACCAAATGCAAGTTCATGCACGAAGACATAAGAATTTTGGGGCTAAAGCATACCGCAGACGGGTATTGCATGGAAGAAGCACAGATAAATGCAATCAAAGAGATTAGAGAACCAAGAACAAGAAAAGAAGTAGAAAAAGTCTTGGGCCTTTTTTCATATTTTCGGCGTTTCATCCACAAATACGCAAATCTAGCAAAACCAATGCATACGCTTTTGTCTAAAACAACAAAATTTCATTGGGGAGAAGAGCAACAAAAATCATTCGACAGCCTCAAAGAAAGGTTAATCAATCCACCCATTTTAGCACATCCAGTAAGTGGAAAAGAATTCATCCTTAAAACAGACGCTTGCACTGACGGAATTGGGGCAATGTGCTCACAAAAAGACGAGGAAGGCCAGGAAAAGCCCGTTGGCTTCGTGTCCAAATCCCTCAACAAGCATCAAAAAAATTGGACAACAACAGAGTTAGAACTTATGGCCATTATACACGCATTAAAGCAATTTCGTCATATAATTTACGGCGAGAAAATAATCATACATACAGATCACGCCGCAATCTGCCACTTATACAAAAGTGCAAAATTTCAACACCTAAGCCCAAAACTGACAAGAATGTTGTTATTTCTTCAAGGATATGATATCACAGCAGTTGTTCATGTGGATGGCAAGAGTCATGCCATAGCTGATTGCTTAAGCAGATTCAGTGTTGATGCACCAGATCAGGGTGACGACACAGAAAATATTTGCGAACTAAACATCCTGTCATTAAGCAACGATGAATTTTTGCAGTTGCAGCAAGACGACGAAGAGATAAGGAAAGTGAGAGAAGAAATAATATCTGGGACGAACAAAGGAAAACACAAAAATTGTTTTTTACAAGACGACGTCGTCGTGTTTCAGAAACACGATATGCATTACGCCGTTCCATACATACCAAGCAGCCTTAGAGCTGAAATAATGTATGAAGCGCACGATTCATTATATAGTGCACATCCTGGCATATACAAGACATACAGCAGAATTGCATGTAGGTATTTTTGGCCACAACTAAGAAAAGAAGTAACACATTATGTGCGAAGTTGCATCCAATGCCAAAAATCAAAGGCTGTACGTCAGACACCAGCAGGATTGTTAGAATATGTACCTATACCAAATGATTGCTTTTCAACTATCGTTTTAGATATAGCAGGTCCATACCCACGAACACTAAAAGGAAAAAAGTATATTGCTACCGTATCATGTGGATTTTCTCGCTATTATATTATGGAAGCCTTGTCAGAGGCAACCAGTGAACACATAGCAAGATTCCTAGTCTCGAAAGTGATACTAAAATACGGCATGCCTCACACAGTACAGACCGATTTAGCAACAAATTTCACATCCAAGTTGACACAGGATGTTTTGAATTTGTTAGGCATCAAGCATAAGACCAGCTGTCCATACCACTTCCAAACACAAGGAAAGGTTGAAAAACAGCATGATGTGGTGAATGAAAAGATGCGAATTTTTGTAAATGACAACTTTAAGAATTGGGATGAATTCTTAGACTTTTTTACATTCTCCATTAATACCAGCCCAAACGCAACAACGGGATTTTCACCTTTTTACCTAAACCATCTGCGTGAAGCTGCAATGCCAAGCCAAATACACTACGGAAAAAGCGAGTTTGTATTATTGCAACAGCTTGAAGAAAAACGATTTATGGCACATCAGCTTGCAGCAAAGGCCATTCATTCATCTCAGCACAAACAAGCAGCATATTATAATAGGAAGCGTCGCATTGTTTCGTTCAATGTTGGTGATGAAGTCTTTGTTCGTAGAATAGCTCGCGAGAAGGGCAAACCAACAAAGCTGCGAAAATTGTTTATTGGACCATTCAAGGTCATTGAGAAATCAAAGAATTCGGAAGTAAGCTATTTGATCGAATACAAAACGAAACGCAAATCTTATTTGCAATGGACGCATGTTGAAAGAATGCGACCATTCATACCCAGAAATAATGACTTGTTTACTTTTGAACCCATTAATGATGAGGAAAAGGAAGACAAGACCTCTGAAAGAGCAAAACATTTACTTTCAAGAAATATTTATCAAATCAATACCACTGTGGTAGACGAAGATGACAATGAAGAAATTAGTCGACTAAAAGACATTCAGTCGGAAAGGTCAGCTTTCAGTCCACCCTCGCAAGATATTTTAATCCCAGAAATAGAAACAAGTACACAGCAACAAAATTCGCAATCACTTAATGTGTCTGGTTTTCACGATAACACAGTAGATCCGCCGTCAAGCAGTCAAGTCCCAAAAAGTAGATATTTTTTCCGTACACGGAAACCGATAAAGTACACGAAATAAAGAGCAAGAATGGCCATTTTTATGCTTCTGCTCGTATACATTATCGGTGCCAGTCAGGGTACTGAAAATACCACGGTAAAGCTCTCCACCGGAGTTTACTTGAAGCAAATAGACAAAAATTTTTATGAAGCTACGGCTAATTTGATTTACACTGTGGAGTTGCCACAAATTAACAACTACTTGGCAAACCATTCATGCACGGACACTTCGGACAATTGCGAAGCGTATAATCATGTCAAACAATTAATTCAAGATACAGAGGAGCTCCTAAACTATAGTTTACCTAACAAAGAGGACCTTGACTTTGACTCCAGCATGACCAGAAGGGGTCTTGACTGGGCAGGGTCATTTTTAAATTGGTGTTGCTCCGTAGCTGAGCAAAATTCATTAGATTCCTTGGCCAAGGACGAAGGAGATCTGTCCAAATTAGTGGACCATCTCAAAAATCAGGTAACGGTCGATCATCAGGCGGCCGTGCATAATAATGACATTGTAAATCGGTACTCTAAGCAAATGGAGGAGTACCTGAATCAACAGAATGTTGAGACTAGAAATAGATTCGGATCCGTTCAGAAAGTAGCTAGCGCGTTAGATACAAGAGTCACAAATTTAGAAGATGTGATTTCATTACTAGGAAAATCACAATATAGAAGTGTAATAGCCATGACGTGGCTAAAAGTTGTGCAGTCTTGCACAGATAGGAGAATACCATATTATTTGGTATCTCCTGAAACGCTGAGGGATGACCTTCTAGTGTTGGAAAACTCCCTGAAGAAGCATAATCAGACTTTAGCGAGAAGAGTTGAAAATTTACACGACTACTTCCATTTTGAAACGACTACCTGTTCCTTTAGTAAGAACAAGTTAGTGCTGAGGGTACAGATTCCGATAATCACACAAGGAACGCAGTACAAGCTTTTCTCCGTGACACTACTGCCATTCTATTTTGAAAATTCAGTTTGCAGCATTTCCCTTGACACTGATTACTTTGTGTACAGAAACGAGAAAGAGATAATCCCATTGAAAAGTCATGCTGCTGAAAAGTGCACACCAATGCAATCAGAGTTGTGCTACGTGAATAGATTTCATAGCAATGTAATGCATAATCAAGAGTGTTTAGAGGTGTCAGTTTCTCGTCTCAGTGCTGTGGAACAAATTAAAAATGCATGTAGTTTCACCTGCTCATCATACCACCAGGGTGACCCCATCATACTTCAAATAGAACAAAACAGTTTTGGCATCATTGCACCAGGAGAAACAGTAAAAGTTTCTTGTAACAATGAGCACAAAATCACGGAGAAAATCGAACAACAAATAGGATTGTATGAGCTGGATCTTAACTGCAATTGCTCAGCTTTGGTAGGCGACAAAGTTGTCACGCCCACTTTTCCATGCATTCGCGGGGATAAGACGGAAGTCAGTTTGAAACAAAGCATCCATGCTGCTTGGAGTAATAATGACGTGAATCAAGTACTAGTGACACGCCATTCTTACTACAAGGACATTGACAACATTTTGAATAAGGAATGGCATAAGTCCATTCCCACAACAAATTTATCCTCAGTCCCCCTTCTGGAGTATGAGTTGCCAAAGCACATTGAACATGGCTCATACTTGTCATACTTTGTCGCGGCAGTAGTGATCATACTCATCATCGTAATAAGCGTAATGTATATAAAATTCGTGAAGTTAGATCCTCGACAAATGGTTACGTCAGCGCTTGCACTTCTTGCTGCACGTCAACCAGGAGCCCAAGCAGCGCCTATTTTAGGTCATGAAGGCGCTGATCTGCAAAATATTTTCGACATCATGGCAATATTGCTTCTCGTTGGAATTTTTATTGTCAGCATCCTAACTTACATGCTGTTTCGTAAAAGCGATTTTATTGCCTTCACATCCGCACATTTCACTCATGGAAAAGTAAAGATCACTGCTGCGAGTGATAAAAAACCAAATGAAAAATACAAAGCGACGAAAAAGTTTGGCAAGAAACAAGGCAAATTATCACCACAGAATAACCATTCTGTTATGTCACTCGTAAATGATTTTTCTGCTGACAATCATGCAGAATCAACTTTATAACTATTATTCGAGTGGCATTATCTTGTAAATATGTGCATAGTTGCTTTTCTAGACGAAAATTAATTATTAATTTAGTACGATATAAGTTAAGAATACGAAACAAGTTATTTTAGACAGCTCATAGTAATTTATATTCTTCATGACTCAAATCGCGTCCGGCAACTGACCAAGAAGGTGGTCACGACGACTCATTCAGTTCAAAAAAAGGAAATTAAATTAATTACAAGGAACCGGAGACCCAGAGCGTGGTCACCCTCTTAGCTTCCGGAATTTTCAATAAGGTATTCCAAATTTCAGAAGAGAAAATAATAATTCAGAAAAGTTATCAAACACGTTATCAATCAAAAGTACAAACAATTTGAGGGAGAGGGGAAACCAAAAAGAAGTTTCAGTGCGTGTAAAATCTAGAGTGTGTTATACTTGGCTGATAAGGGATGGCTCCCCGGGGCACAACGCCTTTTCTCATTAGCCTCGCCATGCTAATGGTCTTACTCATCAATTTCTACGTTAACGAAAACTCCAACTTCGACTTTAATGTCGACAATGCCCAGCACAGGGGCATTGTAAGACAAATACAGGCATCACTCCAACGGGCTTTAGATAGCCTACCTGAGTTTACTCCTGAAATACCAATTAAATTTCGAACTACCCGTAAAAGCCACCCTTTCTTTCCCAGAAGACACCAGAAGATACCCTGTGCCATGGAAAACATTCTGGTTACCGCCACAGGTGACCACCGAACAGCCACACTCATTCCCAGGACAAGTGAAAATAATCTTAACGACGCTCATTCCGACAACGACTCAGTGTCAACCGTTCCGACAGAGGTTGACGAGACGTATCGTTGTGAGGCCTGTGACGGCCTGGGACACTCAGAAAAAGGGTGCCCCTGGCTGACGCCAGAGGCCCTCAACGAGTTGTGCGCAGTTCTATCAAACATCCGGGACGGAGAAAGCCGCACCCCAACTCCTGAATGCGACAACCAACCGCAACAAGCCGCAGTTCGTAGGACTGTCAGAGTAGAAAGACCAGTAGCAGGTCCTTCTCGACAGGGACGCCCCAACGTCCTCCGCATTCCCAATTGTCAATTTTGTCGCCAGAAGGGGCACCGCGCGGAGTCCTGCCGAAAATTAAAATTTTGGCGCTGTCCAATATGTAATAACTCCGGACATAGTGGACGCTTTTGTCCCCATAAAAAATGCGGCCACTGTGGCGAACAAGGCCACAAAACATCACAGTGCCTCTTCGAGCATCGATGCTCCGTCTGTGGTATGCTCGGCTACGGGCGGGACCACTGCCGCCGCCCATAACTTTCCCCTCTCTCCCAAAAAACGGAAAGATTTGACGAAAACACAAGTTGTAAATAGCAAAAACAATTTTAATATTTTATATAAGGTAATTCATATACGGAGAATGACTCCGGAGGAGTACTTCAATAGTAGGAGGGAAGACCCACTTCGGGACGCGCTGCTCAAGCTGATGACAGCCGTACTCAATAACCTGATGAATATTCAAGGTATCGCCGGAGGACCACTACAGAAAATCCTCTCGCCACTCCTCATTGCCATCATCCAATTCCTCACCGCAACAAAATTGCTCATCGACCGTGTCAGCGTCAGAGACAACAATAGTCCCCAATCCGAACACACGCAAAATGAAAACGAGCACAGTCAACCCGCCAAGAAAAAACGGGTCAACTGGAAACTAGAATCCGCAAAATCAAACAACACCAGTAGCAGCGATGAGGAGGGAGACCTGCTATCTCTCCCTCCCCATCGCTCACCATCTCCTTCAAACAACCACACTTCAACAGCAACCAAGAAGTGTTTCAAGTGCTGTCAGGAAGGGCATCTTCATGCAGATTGTACAAACAAAGCCTTGTCCAGAAGTGAAAAACGGCGTTACGGGAGGAAAAGGGCCCAACACCCATCATCGTGCTAGAGGAGTCACCGGACTAACATCAGCTGCTACACCATCTTCCACCAACCAGCTACAATATTCAACACATTTTTATTTATAATTCAAAGTTTTAGTTTTACAAATTCATTTGCTGTCACATCACACTAACTTAATACTTATCATTTTGTTGATTTATTATAATATTAAGGCATGTCTCGTTTCATATCCCAAAGACTCGCTCTCCGGGGCTCGCTCCCGGTGGGTGGTAGAGTCAGGGATTCATTGTAATTAGCCTAAGTAATCATTGTATTATAGCGTAAGCCAATTATATATATATACATAATTAACCTTGCGATGATAAAAAGATGATGCTTATGATTATGATCATGCTTTGAGAAATAAAGATGATATGCCTTGCGCGCAGTCGCTCGCGGGTCCTCATTGAAATAAGAATGAATAACTCTCTCGTCTCTCATCGATTCCTTGCTCTCACGCTCTCGATTAGAATAGCTACTCATAACTAAAGAATTTCTCTTTCCATTTTATTTTCCACTTTGTAAATATTTAACATTGTGAGATGCTTTTCATCTTGCCAAAATTTCCGTAATTTTAATGAGTCATTGAGCCAAAGAATATGGAATAAACGAGCTAGCACAACCAGTTTGTAAGGAAGTATGAGCTATCCGAATTAGTCTTACCGTGACATGTCAACATTCTTTGTACAAGTTCCGCTTTGCATAAACGCTAATTCATATTATGAGTATGAAAAACTTGTTCACAATCCATATTGTGAATACATTAGCACCGCATATCCCACTACCGCACATTAGTATCCCAAATGCATGCCAAAATGACGCCACGTGAAGCTTAATATATTGCTGGTGGACTGCATGGCTGGATGTGAAATCAATTACATGTACAGTTCACCGCGACCGCCACCATTCCAATAACGCACTATTCATAGCAGCAAAAACGCCTTTACTTCTCCAGATTCAACGTCAGTTGCAGTTGAGCCAGGATCAAGCTCGGCTGCTGCCAGTCGTTGCTGCACACTTTCACTTTCTCTGAGTGAGATATTAATGTATGGTAGTCCCACTGTTTCGAATAAACTACAACTGCGAACGCCATCAAGCCATTGCCATGCTAAGCTCACGAGGTTGGTTTTGTTATGTCTCGATTGTGATAGCTGTCTATGGTGCGACAGGGTAACCATCCACATACAACTAATGATTGCGTTGATACTGCGCTACATACTCCTTTTCATAATCACGGAACCGTACGTACTGAAGCACGCAACTAATTATAGAAATAATGTGAGTTGCTTCGTTCACTATCGTTACGTCCAAGCCAAAAAAAAGAAATTTTTGTTTATGGCATTTTGTACTTCCGGATTTTTGGATTTCCGGATTTTTGGATTTCCGGATGTTTGACATAAACCAGTGGCGACATCCGGTGAAATGCTGGACGGGCTACCACGACATGGATGAAATTTGGATTGTGTTGGGTCCCATTCTGGTAGCATTGAAAGGAAATAATAACTTTGTGCCAAGTTTGTAGGCGCAACATGTATGCTAGAACTTAGTTGTAAGCGCTAACATCACAAATTCCTTCACTGTGTTCAACAGGTACACTTTATATTTCTCATAAGTAATGTACAGATTTTGGAAAGAAAGGCGCACACGGGAGCTGCCAATCCTACATCCGACTCCAGCCAATTCCTGTAAGTACAAATTATAAAGCCATGCTCTGTAAAAATATCTATAAACTTGTCAGGATGTCTCTATAAATTTGTTGTTGGGCAGCAAACGCAAGTCTTTCTACTTCCCCTTCTCGATGTAAACAACTTGCTATTTGTCTACAATCCCGACGGAAATTTACACAAATACTATGTCGTGCTAAACTCCTATTTCGGATCAACACAGGTACAGTCACTTCCACATATTTACTCCGAAAGTTCATAAAAATACATGCATATACACATTGGTATCTCTTGAAGCCCTTGTGTATACGTGAATTCACTTTATATTTTCCCAGGGCATATTCGTAGCGATAGATAGCACTTTGGAGATCCGCAGGTGCGATCCGTGGAACAATTACCGTGATGATTGTAGAGCAGCCCGTAAGTTCTCGCAGATATTCCAGCCAACTTTCTCCAGCGCAATAGGCGAAGTCAAGTATTGAGTTCGTGCTTGAGTAGCGGCGCGTCTCAAACCACAATTTTGAGAGATATCAAAAGCGGCACGAGTCCTGGCTCGCACTACTCTGCAAATTGTTCGTTGTTGTCACCGTGTAGCATTCACCGGAATGCGAGTGTGCTAAATAGCTGTGAACTTGTGACAAGTGGCTTTCGGAGAAGCACGCTTTATCCAACGGATCAATATGTCTACCATCATCGAGGAAGCGGCAGTAGCCATCAACTGCATCCTACCACTACTGATGTTATTCTGGAGACGAGATCCCTTCCGAGAAATCAATACGGCGTTGTTTCAATACCGCTGAGAGAGATTCCGGCATCTTGAATGGAGCGAGGATGTAGCGAGGTCAATGTTGCATCTATTGATGAGTGTGTCAGTGTTTTGTAAATAGATTACTCGGAGTTTTTGAATGCAGCTTGGTAATTGTGAGCGTAAAATATTTCGGAACTTCTTTTAACATGTGGTTATAAAATTCGACCCGAAAATAAATGATTAATACTGGACGAGTCTAAAAACAGTTGCCGATGTACATTCAACTTTTTTGTAAGTAAATAAAGCCAATAAAATATATTAGTAGCTGTAGCGTCCGCCTTCATATCATATAGGTGTTTCAATAATCATTTCACGGTGTATCATGTACGCTAACACATGCGGCCTTTCATTTTAACCATTGCATATCATATGCTGCCGGAGTTTATCAAACAAATACTGGCAATGACTACCTTCCTAAATTTGCCATGTATTTGATAAAGTCGAATAATGATACTTCAACGACATTGAACAATTCCCCGAAAGGTACAGATTGCAGCATTGCTTTGAAACTAACCATTTGGAGTATGTAGTTCCACTGAAAGCTCTTACCGTTCTCATCAGAAGCCGCTATTGTAATCTGAGTAAGAGAAAAGTTTGTCCCATGGAAACCGTTCTGAGCAATCTCTCCGTAAACCACATTACTCTTTTGTGTATCACGACACATTTTACATGCAGTAAATTCGAAGACCTTATTTTAATCAAAGTTATGGGTTACCACCACTTTTGGAGTAATAGGTATGTTTGAAGATCTCAATTTCTTAAGCCCGGTGGATATCACGGCAGCCACAGAAATGTTCGTGTACGACACCGAATACATGTTGAAAGAGAAAGTTTCTGGAAAATTAAATACCTGCCAGCAAATTATTTGGCACATTCATCAAAGGTTTGCTCATTTGGGGTAGCCACCAACGCGTTAAGACAGTAACGATGAAACAGGCCAACTTGTTTCTTTAATCTAAGCTCAAGTGTTACGCGACTGCCGCGTGTAAGAGATATACGAATACGAAAATTAGAGGACGTACGTCTGTATATATGTTTTTGTTAACAAATCCAAATAGCAAAGCAGCATTCGACCTTGAAAAGCGCTCATCGCATGTCTTCACGCTTATTACAATGCAATGTTCAATATATGCCATTAGAGTACATGTTATTCTGTTTGTTTGGAGACGACTTGTGTTTTTAGAAAGCATCCGTTGCGTCGAAAGTTGGCACAAGCGACCACTACAGTGAAAAGGATAACACAACTGAAGTGTAATTTTTAATGAGACTTCTGAACCTCATACCTCATGGCCAGTTTTGTTCAAACATCATCCTCATTATCACCGTTCGCCGCGCTGCAGTAAGATATTTTCTACGGAGTCGCAAATTCAATACTTGAACACACATTGAGGATGTTGCTGCAAACAATGTAGATGAATAATTAGTAATGTTGATACTAGATTCATCCAGAGATTATCATATATGAAATGATGAATGTACAATGAAACGGCGTCCATTTTTGAAGCATTCCTGGAACCAGGTTGGTGCAAAAATAACTTGCATATATGAATGACAATGGAACATAAAATATGCTATTGGTTTCATAACACTTAATCATTCAAAAAGCACCTTGAGCAAAACACGCATTCTCGGGGTTTTAGTTGTCACCTAACTAATATTTACTCCGATGTAGTATAAGAATACGCTGACATTTAGATTTCATTGATAAAACAGCAGTAAGATAAGAACGATATTAGCGACTAAATCCCAGTGGGATATGAAACAATGTTGATCCTAAAGAAATTTTTTTCGTACCACACACAAAAAACTATCTCATTTTTGTTATCAAATCATGATTTCACGGATTTCATAAACACGTATTGTTATGTACTAAGCTTGTTGCGTAAGACGTCCAAACACTCACGGCACCAAAGATTTCCTAAGTGTAAGTATGCGTTTTCATAAATCCTAAATGTATTCCAAGTAATCACGGAAAAGTAGTTCAATACTAGCAACAATTTCCTCCACGAAAATTCGAAATGTCATCGTTTGCTATTCAGCATTTGAAACTACACGTTAAAAATATCAACATAAATACACATTGTAAATACACAATGAAATGTATATAGGTTGTGCGTTGAGAGACAACAAAATGCCTCAAATAATCTTTGAAAAATCCAGTACTTGGTTTGCAGATGTTTAAGACCGAGCTGGTCCTCGCAAAGCCACCAATCATATCTCGAAATGTTGTTATTGCTTGCTTATACATTGCAACATGAGACATTTGAAATGACGTTCCGAAATTTGCCACACACGGAATCGAAGCATAATGAATACTACAGAGCGACATGTAATCAGAAATCGAAACGAAATATTCCCTGTACGTTCCTATAATTCAACAATACCCATTATGAGTTCGCTTGATATTAGTTCAAGCTCAGTGAAACATACAATACATTTTTAAGAATGTAGATTGGAACAAAGCTTTGCAAAATCGATTAACGGATTGAATCGCCTACCAGATAAAAAAGCCATTACATGTTCGATGATATCACTCAAGTGATTCATCATATCCACGGAAGTGAATAAATCAGTGCACCAGGATACGTACCCTCAAATAAGCAGCCTAAGTTCTGATCCAACAGTCGTGCACGCGCCGTGTGCCTAAGCTAGCAAAACTATAGAGAATGTAACACAACATATTCGATAAAAACAAACCAATGTTTATATTGAAGAGAGATTGTGGAACCAATAATGGAAATATCGTGTTTGAAATGCCCTTCAAAATTTGTACTGAAATCATCCCTTCAATCGTTTTAGCTTTATTCATGTACGCGGCGCACTTTCTGCTAGCTGCACTACATTCAATTCTCACAAACCATACTATTATTCTTTCACCTGGATTCACATACTTGTGCCGCATGCATTGCATGTATCCCGATGAGATGAAGTTGAAGATAATGCGCTTTCCCATGGTTTGCTGAAATGCGTCCGTCTCTTCAAAGAATTCATTACCTTGCTTTTCCAGGTAAAGTTTGAGAAAAAAAGGAAATTAATTTCGAATGTATGTATGTGATTTGTTTGAGTGACGGGATTTGCACTTTACGAAATGTGACACTTTTGCGACTGAACATGGTTGTGCACCTGTGACGCACAACATTTCATTACAACATCAGGTAAGTAGGAATAGCTTTCAGTTTCACACATTTCAGAGATTTTGGAACGTATTTTGTGCATGGAAAAGGTAAACATACCATGAATCGGGTTAATATATATATACTTGTTTAAAGCATTTCTGGATGAAAGGTAGAAAAGGCATTTTGACGCCTCGGTAAAATGCATCGTAAGGAAAACTTTACATGTATATATTCGAAGGTCAACATATTCTTTCAATGAATGCCATGAATGTATGGCCACGCTTCTTGTAATCGCTCTTTTCAACATCAATTAAAGTTTGCAACTCAAAGGGTTGAGAAATTATTGTTCCGTGTTTGGTATTAATGCAATGCACGGGCGGAAGCAAGGATTGCAGGTTCCGGATGCTTTTGGAATTATTCATTTCGTAAGGAGGGGCATTTAGTACAAGTTTACAAGGAAATGTAATTTGTGTTGACTTGCTTACGTACGTACCTGTGTCAAAAATTGTAAGTAATTAGTTGTGATTTCAAACAGGTTTTTGCGCTACATTTTTATTTAGCTTTACCACCATTTTTATTCTTGTGAATATTATAAATGTGTTCACAGAAATTCTTAAATTCATTGTGTCCTGACATTTTCCGTGTACACGACAATTCTAAAAGATTAATCGTGTTCCACGCTTAAAGGCAGCTACAATTTTTCATAAGTAATATATTGCCAGCAGACACACTTCAGCTCCGGTTGACTTGAATAAAGTACTGAAGAAAAATGGCAATATTTTCTTTCCATTTCAGAATAAATATATAAATATCATTAAATGTAATGCGTATAATATTCCAGCCATCTGATATTTGGTACGAGAGTCATGTGCTGTTAATGTAGATCTAAATGTGTATATTTATAGACTCTCACTCGATACAGGGAATAGTTTGCAGAAAGCAATATTATGCTGACTCGATAAAATGAATTTGCTTGGAAAACGGTCCACTCCATTCGCGAGACTCTTTTATATTCGCCTTCAACTTTATCATACTCCAGTAACTTTATAATTCAACAAAAAACCGTGTCATTTTCCTAATTTGATACTTATAGCGGCACCAAGGAATATAAAACCATTTGCTTTGATTTCCGATACCGCGCAGCTTCAATGATCAGCTTTTGATGAAAGTGTAGTTAGTTGTTCTCACTTTCGTATCGGAGCGTTGTATGACGACCGCCTCCAAAGTAAACGATTTGATTACTGTCAGGATTGCTTTTATTTTAGCAAAAAAAGAATTTGCGATTAAAATAATTCAATCGTAAAGTTCTTGTATTCTAGCACATTTATTCTGGTCCTGACATAACCAGACCTGCATTCAAAACTTTGTAATCCATTTATTTTGCCTAAGCTACTTTCTAAAGTTGGAATGGCGATGATGGAAAGTGTGACGTAAACCAATTTTTGCCTCCTCCCTTCTGGTAAGCCGGAAATGCATTCCCTGCTTTTGGTTAAGTAGTTTTCAATTCTAATGGGGTCATTAGCCGGAACGATGTGAATTGACTCTTTGCCATTCACCAGAAAACTTTTTTCTTGTAATTTCTACCTATAATACCATAACGACGTAAATGGAAATAATGACAAAAGTGACGCAAACGACTTTCAAGCGGTAGACAAGTTGCAGCTGAATAATGAATTAGAGTGAAGATGATGTAGGTGACAGGTGACCCGCTACAGCGTCAGGTACGTAATTTGTTGTCACACAGTACGGTATAACGGCACATGATGCAACGTTTCTAGGTTGCCAACCCACTCAAGCGGAATATGAATTGAGTCGTGGTATGTGCAATGCCTCCGAAATTATTATGGTAAGTAATGATCATGATGTATCAAGTCAACTACAAGATTCTAAATATATGTATGAATGAGTCCAACATTTTCCTCTTTAAAGATGCTTTGTAGTGGTTACAGGTCATCGTTGCAAAACTATGTTTGTCCGACTCGAAGTGTCAAAAACTGTGAAACGTTAAGAAACAGATTTAATATTGTCAACGCCAACCTGTTCTGCTAACAAGCATCCTTGAACGCTTTTGTTTTCTTCATTTCTCTGAAATGCAGTGAAGATTTGTAAACTTTATCTGAGAATTTCCACCCAAATAATAAAATCATTGAAACTATACAATACGCTATAACTTTCCAAAAAACTGTCACTTATAAAGTTTGAAATATTAACATGTCTTGCTCTGATTAAACCAGCCTCTGCTTCCTTGTTTAAACGTCCCGGAAGTCAATTGAGTTTTTGTTTCTCTCATCCGTCACCACATTACCTCTCCACTGGGAGTCTCATACATTTTCGACTTCTTTTGAAATGACATCTTCCTTAAAACTGTCACATTTGCTAATTAGTTTCTACTTTTACTTATTCATTTGCACAAAAGTTTACGGTAGGTTCGAGACTTCCCAGAAGGCTGTGGATATTTTGAACCGCTTATCCTTAAAACTCTAATTTATACTCCAGCAGGTATATGCAATGGCAAACACTTGCTATGGGCAATATGACAATGGTATACTCTTCTATGAAAACTACCATAGAGCTGCCCATGAGACAAACATATTGTCTTATTATGCATCCCAATGAATCATGGTGCATCAGCAACGACAGATACAAAATGTCTAAATAAGCCACCAAGATCCGGAACAATATTATTTAAAGTGCTTAATCAAAAGAAAGCTCTTTGCTGCTCAAACATAGATTTGCATAAAATATTGCTGCTGTAATGCAATTCAGAATGGTATCAGTATATTTCGAATTCATTAATATATGTTAGCCCACAATCGATAATGGTAACATGCTATAGCGAAACTGGTAAAGGCATCTTCTTCCAACACAGTACTCCCTAATTTTGGGCATAGAAAAGCTACCGTCATCCACTCCTATTCTGCGTTATTTTCAGCTTGTTCCCTTGGGTGACTGCATCGCACGTGCTGCACACTTTGAACAATAATGACTTCCATTAAAGTTGTATTTTCTTTCGGAAGAAAATTAAAGGACTGGTTCACATCAAAAGTCCGACGCAACCCTTGATACCTGGAAACGTTCCAAGAATTGGTCTTTTCTTTGAATGACGTGAACCATCCAGCTAACTCGCTACATCTGCAGCAGGTAAGTCAAAATGAAATCAAAGCAAACCTACCAATTCGGAGTCAGGCGTAGTTGCGGACCGCTGTGTTGGTTTTTTCTGAAAGATGTGTGTAGGATACATTACAGTACGACATTGTTTTCCTCAAGGCTGAAGGAGATAAATAATGTAATATTGTCCTGCTTTCTTCGAATTTGAAGAAAAAGTTTCTGCTGGGTTTTCCGTGTTCAGGTAAGAGGAAGGGTGACTTCAAAAACCCCTGTATTTCTCAACTTTCTCTGTCGCAGACATAAAGTGTATTAATAAAGTTGAAAGTCATTTACTTTTTGTTTGAAAACTTTTCGAAGCACTTGAAAATAAGAATCACCACATTTACTGACAAACAATTTCATGGCGTTTGATGTCCATCCGAAAAATCCCATTACTCTGATTAAATGTAAGCTTAACTATTGTGTTCAAATTACTTGGCAAACTCAAGTATTATCTTGGAATGGCTGGGACTAAAACTCAGCCTAAGCAAAGCAGAATTTGTGTAGCCCTACTTATCACCAAGACGGTAAACTCGTACATATCTAAATAACTACTTTGATTAAATCTCTTAAAAAGTCTGACGTTCGAATTAATCTTGTCATATGTGACAAATGTAGGTGTCATTGTCCGGACACTATATGTATCCTGCATATTAAACTATTTACTTAAGTGCCCTTGTCACGTATCTCACAGTGAAGTGTACTAAGAAGTTCACCAACGCATCAGTCAATTTATAAACCGGCGTTTCGCGAAGGTACATACAATCACATACTATCGCATACCGAATACGCTTGTAGTTCCGCGTTGAATTATTTGATAATGAATTCTCCGTTGATTATACCTGTGCAGTGAACCAGATTTGCAAATTTCACTGAAGCGAATGGAAAGCGGAATAGAATGCAAACAACCTTACAGTAGCAGGGATTAGATAAGTAATTAGTTACAAATAATAGTTTCACTCCATATGCCTAAATATTATGTGGTTTCATAGAAAGTAAATACGACCGGCCATTCAAAATAAAATTGTAAGTGCGGACGATTTTCCTCTACCGCAAAGTTTTCATATATTTGTCGTCGGCAAGTCCCTTGTTATAGTTTTTAAGGGTAAATGTTTACAACTGCAACCCAAACTAGGAAATTGATGAAACGCTGATTGAAATATCAGTAGTATATTTCAAATAATAAAAGTTGTTGATTATATTGATGCTCCTTATTAAAATTTAGTTTAATGTAAAATCATGGGAAATCTCTAGCGCAAAAAAAGTTTTACGTATAGAAACTATTGGAGATGAACATAGTATTTCTCAGATCATAACTTAAACTTGAAATCAGAAACTAAATTCATCAGAGTTTCACGCGACGCGACATATTATAGAAACACGACATAACAATTAAATTCACAATATAATATGCCGAATGAAATGGAGTGACTTGAATGTGAGACTGTCGAGCAACACAATTGCTTACAGCACAATAATTTCAAATTCTCTATACAATTATTTAGCAAGTACTTTGAGTAACTCGCTCAATGGCCAAAATCGAAAGTTTTGATTATGTTTTGATGACGTGTGGCACGAGGTGTTTTTTTCCAGACAGCTAATTACAGAATATTATGTTTGTATCATTCCACGTGTCAAGTTTTAAATTTGCGCCAAAAACAAATCTTACGATCTCAACAAACATTTATCCATGTTTTATGTAGAAGGAGGAAGTGATGTGAAAGTATCCACTTACAAAGTACCATTTATTACTGATATTTTTAAACATACCCGTTTATGCATATCTGGTGCACTTCGAACGAACATCAAGATGAAAGGGTTTGTTCTCGGAAATCCACCCGATGAAATTTCAACATTTCTTGGAACAGTCGCTCCAAAACATCCGCCCTGCGAAATTGCCTATGATCAGAATGCTAACATTAAGCAATTATCATGTTGATGTTGTGGTAAATATTTCATGTGGAATTTTATTCTTCAAAGGGAACCATCTTCCTTGTTTCGACAACCATTGATAAAGTGTAATTGCACGTATCATGTTAATTTAACGGCGCAACGGAATTCGTTGATTTATTTACATCTCCATCATGTTTGATTTAATATGACAACGGCTCTGAATGCCCTTGTTCTGATAGTAAGGAAAAATTTCCTACGGTTCGTACAACTGTACGTTAGTTTTATATTGATATCTGCGACGTTGAAGTTGAACACTTGATAATTTCCCACAATATTCTGCTGTGTGTATTTCTCAGAGAATATGGTTGCACTTGTGCCTCAATGAAGCATTTCGTTGTATATTTTTTCATACTCTGCGAGTCTGAAATGGAAAAGAAAATGCTCACATTGTGATACAAGTAACGCTCACTTTTGGAGTCAACAAGTCAATGGACAGAGTAAACATATTTGTTTCACAATTCCAGGGAATTCGAATTTCAATTGCTGACCACATCATTTCTTCGGAAGCAAAACAAACAAATTGACCATATGACGACCGCTGGCTTACACATTTGGACGTTGAGTCGTGTTTACTTTACGGAAATACGCAGCGGCCAAATGACCACAATCTCCACTCTACTCCAAACTAGTGACCATGATATGGCTTGTTATTTATTTCGCTGGCGGAAGGAGGTGGTCCTGTTGATCAATCGATGTAAAAGTACAGCCATTCATACCCATATATAACTTGATACACACGCCATTTAAAGAGACGTTTTAAGTATCACCACCCACCCACAAATTTACTCTTCTGAACACTCACCGGACCTTCAAATTAGCAAAATGATTAACAGTGAAATGCCATGCTAAGATTGCGTACATTAATTGTAAGTCTGTGTAGCCATCCCTGCTGATTGGAATTCCTAAAAAGGAAACCATTCTCTAAAGTGAAGAGGATTAATTCAACCTCTTACGGTTTCGCCCACAATTTTGCGATGAGATCTATGCTTGAGCATGTACTCTTGTACACGTGTTCCACCAGACTGGAAAAATGCTCCGCAAGAAATATGTCCAGTCATCAAGGCACAAGCAGATTTAAGGAGCTAATACTTCAACTATATCCCAAACACAAATAATAATATGTCTCTTCCATTCATATAAATGCACCAGCCAATACAGGAATAATACGATTCTGTAGATATATATATATTAATATTGTCGGTATACGCAACACACTAGGGATGCGGATTATGAATTACACGGAGAAGTTATGTTCGACTTTTAACTTCAGTACATCGGAATTAAAGGTTACAAAATAACAAACATTTTGCACATTTAATCTTCGGGCTGTTTAAGATAGATACGTGGAGGCCAAAGCATAAATCATTGAAATTCCTTCGACGCAATATACTTGTATTTGACTGGAAATTATAGTGAATGAAACTGGTTCAACTAAAGGCTTTCTCATGTTTTCCTGTCAAGGTTACTAACAAGGAATTCGTCGCCCTGTGCATTGTCGATGCAGCGCAGCAGAGAAGTAAAATATCACACTGTTTGGACAAAATATTTCTACAATTTTGGCTTTGGTTTGAGTGAGACGGGTAAACCAGCTCTAAAAGAGACGGGTAAATTTGAGATAATAATAATGGTGATTAGTAAGATTTATGGAGCGCTCGCGTTTCTCAAATATATATTAGCTCACTTTTCATGTATGCATGACGGATCCTTAATTTTGGAAGTGTCGTTTGGCTCAGTGAATGTGTAATGACGTTTTTGTCGAATTCAGCACAAATCTAAACAGAAGCAGCATCAATTAATATAGGCAATTCACATACGACTAGGAAATATTCCGCATTCTTTAGACATATCGTGCTCAAACCTAATCATTGAGTGTTTCAATATTTTCTAATTAGCTTGTTCAGCTTTTGTCTAACATACTGGAGGACATGTAATTGCTTGTTTTCAAAGCAATCACACGGGTCTCCCTAATTAGATTACAACGCCCTGTTCAACGTCAAAATGAATTAAACTTCAAAATCAGCAAATGTCATGCTCCATAATCTTTTGATCATATATTTTGTCATATCCTCTCAAGTTTTAATGTGTGCAAATTCGTTATCAGAATCCATTTGCGTAATACTTTCACACAGTATTCTGGAATTCAAATGTTGTACCTATTCAGATTAACCAATTAAGCAACGCCTATGGCCACATTTACTCGATGTCAGAATTGACCCATAGCAAAAATTCTCATAATTGATTCCAGTGTGGACTAATATCAAGTAAAATGGCATTAACTACTTCACTGTTTCGGTCCTTACATATATCGGTTTGCGTTAAAATAATGGATACATTTCTTTGAATCAAATAATTAGAAAGCATGTTCAATAGTCGTGCATAAAGATTGTAGTTTATTTACTTCTAGAACCTTCAGTTTTGTTGCAGGGATTTACAGGGAACTATATTCCCCGAGAAGTCAAGACGTGCCTACTGAGAACACTGAATCTAGGAAAGTATATTTGGAAAATCAACTAGGGCTCAAAGTTCAAAGACCTTTAATATGATGCGCAGCGATACCACTCCTGTGCGAGCAATGGGTGGTTGTAGATCCATGAGCGTTCAGAATGACATGTACTAACAGCCCCATCTTTTTGCAGGATCAATTTAAGCGTTTCCGTCAAAGTGCCCCTCAAGCAAAGTTTTTCAGTTGACATTGGACCGGCAAGAACCAGTTTATACAAGATTTGTGCCTCGCTATCAGTTAGACTACCTGCTGATGTCCCCGTGTACATTTCAATCAAACTATAGTTCTGCTTTCTCTACAGGCGACCTTCGATGAATTCATGAGCACACCAGCTTTTGAGTCCGTGAATATTGAAGTTCAACGTATGAGTTGCCCGGATGGAATATTATGTTTAGCTAGAGTTAACCGGTATGTCCATAACAGTACAAGCTAATCGGTTACTTTCAGTAGAAATTTACCATCAATTCCATGTCGTCCAAAATGCACTCACATCTATGGTATGAAGTGAACATTTTAATGCCTCCAGTGTTGGAATTTTTTCTATGCGGGAGTACAATTCATATCATTATAGAAACACATTAACCACATGGGGCCTCCGTGGAAGAAACCGTGAGTAATGAGAGACTAACTAAAAGAGTCTACTCATCAAAAAACTTGACAGAAATATATCACTCAGAAATTACCATGACATTAAATTACTTCAACTGGAATTTCTCTTCCAAAGAGAATGGTTAGTTCAACTTCCATTCATAATATTATCCCAGTTTGCTTTGCATTATGTTTTTGTCAAGGCAGGCAACGAATATATTTATATCATTGAAGTTGGATTATGGTTAACTTTACCAATGCGTATCCTCACGTCAAGTGACACCGTTGGAATTGAATACCGTTGCATAATATCCGTTAACCAACATATGCTGACATTTTGATTATAGGTTTAGGAGGTAACCACTATATGTAGTTCACTACTGTAACCACAAAACGGTGTCGAGCATCAAATTTCGCATATCATGGTTTTAGTGAAACAGACATTTTGACAATTGCTTTTTTCATTTCACTCGCATGTTCCGTTCATGTTCGATGACATTGTCATTAAAACGACATTAAAAACTATGAAGCTCTCGTAAGCATAAAAACAAATCCGCGATATGCTTCTCAATTTCACTTTGATTTTCTGGTTCACCACTTGAATTGATTATGATACTATGTAGTGCGAATAGATCAGTCTCTGATGCTCCACAACACGATACTGTATCTGTTTATTGGAAAGAAAGCATGCTGAGTTGTTTCAAATTTACGCTGAGCGTTTGAAAACAGGAAACATCATTCTAAATGTCATAAAATTGTAATTTCACTGTAAACTCTGATTGCGGTTTGTGTGGACCGTAGAATATGGGTTGAAGTTTTAATATAGATATAACATCAATAGTCTCCGAAGAACTACACTCATTCTTAACCAGTTAGTCTTCTCTCAAAATTTCTTACCAAAGATATGGCTTCAAAATGAGGGCGATGTTACTAAAGTGGCGTTATCGCTTTTGATGAAAGAGTGCACAAGACAACTGCAACGCAGATATGCGGAATGACCTTCTTAGTCGGTACATGAGCAGCAGTGCTTATTAGAACACAATTTTGAGGTAAATCAAAAGCGAAACAAGACCTGGCCCGCACACACACCCAAAATAGGTCGCTGTCGTCAACGTGTAGCGTTCAACGGTATATGAATATGTTATAGCTGTAATGTTGTGAAAAGTGGTTTTCGATAAAACGCGCTTTACCAAACGAATCACTAGGATTACTATTCTAACGGTAGTACAAGCACCCACAAACTCCATATGACCACTGATAAGCTGCGAGATCCGGTCTGAGAAATTAAAACGTCGTCGTTTTAATTAGATAGTTGTACATTTCCAGTGAATGTTCGTCAGTTACTTTGAAATTAATTGCTGTGTGTAAAATATGGGACGGAATTAAATGATTGTACATGGAATGTAGCTTGTTGAAACTATTGGTGCGATATCTAATCTTTTGAGCGGAAAAGCAGACGACTGCAATTATCAATAACATCATAATTCCAACAACATTAATATATCCAAACAGCATTTATATTTTAGGTATTTAACTTGTAACTACGAATGAATGGCCTGGATCTGACTATCTTGTGAATGCAAAACTAATATTGCAATCACTTGTTTGTGTGGATTCAATTTTAAAGGACACACAACTAGTTACCTTTGTATCCAATTGCTTGGCAATAACGTGTTTCCCACATTCGCAACGCTGTGCATTGGTAGCCAACCCCATTTACAAACAGTACTATCAAAATATTTTTCCTCACAGTGTGCTTAGGTTTGGTGTGGAATCCGAATTTCAAGGACACGCTTTCCGTGTCTTGGAAAAGTGGCTGCACGTGGTGATAACTAAATTTAAGTAGCTTTGTCTGGATATGTTCATGCGTCCAGAGTAACCATCATTAATTCAAGGCTGAATTGCATTGTATCCTGTCCCCACTTTGATCTGAAAACATTCCTGACACATCAAACGGCTCTACAAGGTTTGTTTGGTTGGTTTTTGGATGTTGATATGATGGAACGCTTACTGAGGTGGCATTAAACGTTGGGAGGTGCCGACCACACAAGAGGGTAAACATAGAATATTATAATTTCCCAACGTGCTCCTGCACGGTGTTTACAAACGTGACCTTCACGTCCAGCTTTCTTCGCAACAAGATATTTTATCCTGAATCACAAACATAATGCCCGTGTCCGTATTGCAGAACTTGGGAGTACGCCTAGCGAATGAAGGATTATTGCAAACTGTAAACCGGTATTAATCAAACAAAATAATATGCACTTGTCCAGTCTACCGCAGCAGCGAGGCACAGACACTGAACATGAAAGTTATTCATTGCTAGATGATATATTAAAGTTAACATGGTTTAATATGTTCTTCAAATGCACATCACAAAAAGCTTATTTGTATGTAGTTCTGAGTACTAAAGTTTCGCACTTCCTCCTCAACAATATTTTGGATTTTTTTTGCGTGTCGGTTCATTCATACACCATCATTATAAACATTAACATTACGATTCACTAGATATTTTCAAACAAATAATAACTAGTTCAAATAAACTTCATTTCCTGTAAACCCGTGGGAGTAAATAAGTAGCTATGTGTTGAAAAATACATCGGCAGCACGAGTATTGCTAATTTCGTAATATTTAATGCTACATATATCACCCTCGAGCAAAAATAATTTACATTTGAAAAGTACAATCCACCAAGTTTCTACATTCACGAAAGGTTTACCGTACCAGTTTAAAAAAATAATCCATCAAGAATGATTACGCAAACATGTTATACACTTTGTGGTTTTCCATTCACAGTTTTATATGTACCACCAAAAGGTAAGTCCCTTTCTTACCACCCGCGTAAAATTTAAATTTGTATTCTAAAATTTCATTTAGTATGTCAAATAAGGTGATATTTTAGGTACTTTTATTCATAAAACAAAAGTATGTTTGGAAAGATGACGGATGCCGTATACAAGTTCAAGTTCAAAGCATATTGGAGAAAGCTGCTGCAATACGATTTTTATTCCGCTTACATTATTTTGTTTTCGTACTCCAAACACAAACTACATGATCAAGTAACTTATTTACCTTACGCCTATCAACAATTTTTAACGCTAGTGTTTGCACAAACATCTAATATTCTGTGAAAAAAAGGTTTTTTTCTTAAACATTAGAAAACACTCAGATTTTCATGTATATTAAGATATTTAGTAGTAATCGTCGAACACAATTCAAAAGTCGTTATATCGACGTCAACGTTTGTCACCATGCACCTAAAGTAAATGGCATCGCCAGTTCATTCTATATCGCTGTAATTCAGTTCAGTAAATTCAATCATGGTCAAAATGTAATGTTCAATGAGGTATTTGCATGCCGACATATGTAAGGGTAGAAAAACATAGTGAAGGAAAAAAATCTGACAAAATTGAAATACCTAATTTGATAAGTACTCTGACTCATGTTTAGTAACTTCAAACACTTCACTTGTGGAAACTTGTGAAATCCGCCACACCCTGAATACTAAATAAACCCAGATCACAAGAAGAACCGTAATCAGATATCGTCACGATAAATTATTCATCGCATATGCATTCCCAAGATTAAATCATTTTCATTTTTTCAACGTTACCTGCTTTCACACGCCACGAGTTTGTGATAGTACTGGATCTGAAATGCAAATTTAACGATATTATGCCATAGATCAGTAGTGTATTATTGAATATATAGGGTAGGTTTGAGCATTAGAGCTGATCTGAGCAAAATCGATTAATGGATTTTCGGCCTACCAGCTTCGAAAGCTCTGAGATGCTCGATACTATCACCAAAGTGCTTCATCATCACTCCGGAAGCGAATGAATCAGTGCACCAGGATAGCGCTCTGCAGAAAAGAGATCTGGGCCTGTTGGATCATGCATGCATGCTCATGATTTGTGCTTAGGCTTGCACAGATTTTCCAAATGCTGCAATAACATAACATGTTTGTTGCAAAAACAAACACATATTGACTATTATGCAGACCTTACACAAACAATAATGGAAATACTGTGTCAGACATGTCCTTCAAATCACCGACTCACATTTCCACATCACCTGTTTTGTTCATATTCATCTATACAGTATACCCTCTTTTGGTAGAAATGCATTCAATACTGACAACTGATATATTGCTTCGCCTTGACATCGATTTTTTGTCTATACAATAATACTACCTTCCTTGTGTTTTTACATAACATTTGAGGATAAGGAAATTAATTTGGTATGTATATAGGTACGTGTCTTCTCCGACAAACGGTCTTCTGAGTTTCTTCAATGAAACAGGTTTGATGAATAAATAATATAAATAATATAAACGGTAGTGCTGTTTGAACAAGTGAGTGGATGATGTGAACGCTAAAAGGTACGACGCACTTGACACAAAGAAAAGTGCTGAAAAGTAATAACAAAACTGTGGCCACTAATGTAATACAATATCGCTTCTGCCATGAAACACGAAATGGAGTGTCAGTGACCATAAACAGTTAGTGAATATATATACTAGCTGAAATTCGCACGTCGCAGGAAACGTACCTGAATCACAAAATATTGCACAAATCGGAGTGATGAATCTACTGAAAGTAACGTCCAAAAAATACATTCTAATGCCTGAAAACGACGTGCTTCTAATAATATGATATGTCTAAATGTAGCTCCATAAACACACCGAATGATTAATGCGAGTGCATACGAACTCATAACGTTTTCCGTAACACTGCTCCCGTACTTGAGTGTACACAATCTAGTTTTTCAATATGTTATTTAAACTAGTGCCTATTTTCGATTTATAATTTTAAAATGAATTTATAAGACACGTTGCAAAATATTCACAGCTTGAGTTTCAAAGAATTATTTAGCTCAACAGCAAAAGACTACAGAGTATTCCAGTGCAATGGAATAAGCACATTTTCTCCGCTCGGATGTCGGATTTTACCGGTTTCCACATAATTAATATATAATCTCTTCAGCATACTCATTGAAGTTCAACACCATTTAAGCTCACGAATTGTCATAGCGTGCCTAACAAATAAAAGCAGAACACATAAGCATGGATTACATTTTCCAGGACATTTGAAAATTATTAATTTCGTAACCACGATGATTGTGGAACTTTATTTATTTGATTACTCATAACATTTGTAGGGCAGCACCAGTTACACACAACGGAAATAATGTGTTGTGATAAACTAAATTTAACAAGGGTTTCTTATCGATTAAAATATTTCAATTTTTAAATACACAAAATGAAGGAGGAAACACATGTTTCATGAAGCCGTCTCAAATTTAAACTCCTTTACTTTTCAATTTTTATATAGGTTTGTTGATAAAGTATGCCAGAACATTATTAATGGGTTAGAAGAAAAATGGTGTTCCGCATGAGAAAGCAGCATGATTTCAATGTGAACTCCAATGCCAGCAGACACACTTCATCCCGGTTATGTTGGCACAAAAGGAAAACGAAAATATTTTCTTTAGATTTCTCATACAATATATTGGAAAAATTGAAATGGAACACGATTCAGCATGTGTGACAGCGAATTCTGGAGACAGACGCTTGTGCAAATGTATACATCAACAAGCTCCAACCCGATACACTCTTCCGGAGCAAATGATATGTTGAGTTGATATATTGAATTTGTCTGGAAAGTGTTCCACTCGTGTCACAAAGGAACTATTGACTTCTTTGTATCCCATATCATTTTACGATCTCAATGGGGCAGACTCTTTTATTCGCCTAGTAATTGAATAAGGAAGCCATTTCATTTTAATAATTTGATACTTTGACGGGCTTCACGGAAGCGTAAACCTATTTCATTTGATTTGAGATATGATTCTATGACACAAAATATATTCTGAAATGTCCAGATATTTACCATTTGCTCTTTTTGTGTGGGCCTGTTTAACGGGTGCCGAACGCTCTGAAAAATATACTTCCACTTCCAAAGTAAACAACTCGATTACTGTCGCTGTTGACTGTAATTGAACTACATATATTATCATCGAATCAAATACGTCATGTGGAAAATTGTCGCCCGTAATATGAACCATTCACTCACTTTTATGCGTTCAATGAAGGAATATGCCAGAGACTTTATATTTGAGTTTTTGGGATACAAAATTACCATTTAACTTGTTCAGTTGCAACAATGTGATATATATCATAATTATTTGGGCTACTACTTCCATTAACATGTTTTAGGTTCATGCCTGATACTGACGACTGACATGCATTGTGTTGATTTCCTTTTGTTTCCAAAAGGGTCGTTAGCCGGAATGATGTGAGTCGACTTTTCACAATAGACCTTTGTACAATACACTTTACTATTTGTCAATACCACAAGAAAAGTAATAGCCGTGGTCTCAAAACCATCTCGAAAATGTAGTGACGCGAAAAGATAAAAAAGGTTGTCATAGGCATGGCCCTCCTACGACAAAAGCTTTGCAACTTTTTGTAATGGATTGGTCTAAATGAAATGGGCACAAGTTGACTGGCTACACCGCCAAGTAGACACTTTGGAGCCACACAATAGGACATGTTCACATTTTATTTTGGGAACGTTACAAAGTTTCAATGATGTGAGGTGAGAGTAAATCCTCATGTTTATCTACTTTTGATCTCTTGCCATAAATTGGAAAGGTATTTAGGGTGTTGGTGTAACAGCACATGGAACAGCATTTCCCCTTTGCCTTCCCACGCAAACAAAATGTAGAATTCAGTGCACATCGTGTTCCTGTAGGTAATGATGTGCTGATTCACGTACACGGCCAATTTAGGTGTACAACAATCAATGGAAAGTTCAAGGCTTTTTTTTCTGTGAGATGTGGTGTGGTAATGATTATAGATTACCGTTTGAGTATCCTAGGTTGTCAGCGTCGAGTGGTTTTCTCCACTGGAGTAGTGGCAGCAAGGAATGTGGTACATTACCCCAGTCGAGACACAGACTGGAGCACATGCCGACATAGGAATGTGTGAAATGTGAACGGATGAAGCGAATTCTTCGTCTTTCTGGGCATGATAGACTCTAAGCTTACGAGTTTAACACACATTTGAAGTCAGTCATAAAACGAATTATTTGCTGACGCTCTAGATCTGTAATTAAATTGATTGACTGTTGAATTCGGGTTTCAAAATGGGAATTTATTTATGTCTGCTAATTAACGTAATATCTACAACAATAGACAAGAATGATATTCTTATGAGAAATGACAATTTAGCGAAAGATCTGTCATTGAAATTAAAGAAGCAAGCGCTCTACATATATATCTGAAACAACTTTCGTACAAGCTTCCTTCAAGTTTATTGTTCATGTCTGCGTTTAAACGTCATCTTGAGATTTGTGGGCTCGAGCTTTGTTTGCATTGTTTCATTCAACCGTAGGGCCATCTTTTTCCACATGTAGCCACTCAAATTTTGGTTTCTGCTTAAACTACGGATTTCTTCATCCCGTCACCTCTATTAATTACTTTTATCGAGCCTTTCATATCAATTTCACCAAAAGTAGATATGTCGTGGGATTGATGTTTACTAGGAAGTCGTGGATGATGTATGCCGCATTTCCTGACATCCACCTACTAATTTAGAGAACATTGAAGCGGGATGACATTGTGAGGGTAAACATCCAACAAAAATACCAGTCATCTTCATGCGGTAAATTTGGGATTCATCATATAAGCTTTCATATTAGAATAATTCATGAGCTTCACAAATACTGGCCTGAAGTTATTACACCTTCGAATGCATACACGCTTGATGAATTACTGCATATTTCTCACAGCTCCATACAGTTGTTTAACTCTTAACTTGGTCCACCAGTTAACTACCTTACCAAATGTACGCCGGCAACTGAAACACGCTTGGGGTTACATATATAAGCAGCAGAAATCCTTCTAAAATGAATAGACCCATCGCCGTGAAACCTAACGCAGAGCACATGGTAAGAGCTTTCGCGTCCTGCATTGTCCCCAGTCGTTTCGCCTTGACGCGTTTACGCATTGACTTAATATTAGCCACAAGCTTAAAGTTGGTCAGCCTTTCAAAAAAATGTCCATTTGTTGTAAAAGATCATTGAAGAAGGAATGGCGTCTTGACGTATAACCATAAATTCTGACGCTCACCCTTCGTTCAATTGGAATGGCGCTGTGGGCGTCCACCGCTTTGCACATGTACTTGCCTTCATTTTCCAAATATTTCTTCCGACTAGACTGTGAATGGATTCTCCGATAACGTGATGACAACCTACGGAATACAGTCTTTTGGACGTAACATAATCCAGCAGCCAGCTAAAACCCTTCTCGTCCTCCAAAAATTACTTCCTCGAAACAGGGACTTCACGGCCTTCTGCTGCTTCGCGGAGATTCCTTGAAGGAAGAGACGCATCGAAATTGTAAGCGGCGAAAAAATTAACCAAGTTTTTTTCCACAAAAAAAATATCCCTTCCCATATCTTATATTTTATCATTATGTTATGCATTTGGAGAAAGTCCAACACGCAGCTTATAGTACGCAAAGTTACAACACAACTAATAATAGCTGTTGACTGCCAGCAGTGTATGATATTCGGTGAAATGACATATTTAATATTATGTCACGACGCAGCTTTAAGTACTCCTGTCCATATGTATGGAGCAGACACCCAAAATCTTCCGTGGTACTCTGCAGCCAAAATTTTTCCCGCTCCTGCCAAAAATCCCGCTCCCCACCCCCTTATATGTAAAATTTTAAAACATCCCAAAAATTTAGTGTAAAATGCGCACAAAACACCGATGTCTCACATTGTCCCATGTCGGAAAAAATCCCGCTCCTGCAGCAATGGCTGCAGAAAACCGGAACATTTTGGGCGTCTGGTATGGAGATGGTTTACCAAAATGCGTGAACACAAATGGATGGTTTGTGTCGCGAAAATAAGTAACGGTTTTGGTGAGGTTGTTCAGTCTCACAGTTCCCCATCTTCCAGGCGCTGGAATTTGGCACGGCATGGGCGCACCATGCGGAACATACTTGTTTAACATGTGAATGTGTGCTGGACATGCGGTCCAGCACACCAAATTCCATGTAGTTGTAAGCTCTGCCACCACCAAAACCATACACTCTCTTCCCAAGTCTTGCCGTGAGCAGAAGCAAAAGCTACTCGCTGCTGCGGCAGCAGTAGCAGTAAAAGTATAATTGTTTCCGGGCCGTAGGCCCTTGTATTTAACTGTAATAAAGATTGTAAATTGTCCAGCTAATTGTCTTGTCGTGTTGTCAGCGTCATTGTATTTATGTCAGCGTCCTGGTCCTGTGATCCGAACCTTTCTGAGATGTAGTTAGTGGAAATGGGCGTTAGTTTAGGTGGCACCGGGGCATACGGCATCCCCATCGCATCATTCACCTGACCTCACAGACCGTTTCCCGACATTTATGGCGAACCTGCCAGGATCAGCGACGTGACCTCTGACCTGCTCAACCAGTTTTCTTGTGTTTTAAGAGAAACGCACCTCCATGTGTGATTGGAGGGGGCGTAAAAGCCACGGCACGGAGAGAGTCTCCTCATCAGCAGCACCACCACAACAAAAAGAAGAGGAGCAAGCACCACAAAAACCGATAATGTGGGGGCATCATCCTTTCAGTGGAGGTGGGAGAAGCAGTGTGGTGGGGATTAGGCGCCATCGCCTTCCAAGGCTGAAGGAGCCCAGCCATGCGGTCATCGGGGATCAAATGGGGGGTAGCCAACTCCTGTCAGCGGCGGTGGTCAGCAGCAGCAGCAGTAAAGGAAGGCGGATGTGGAGGAACAGTCCTTCACTATGTTCACCGTCATGTGCCTATCCCAGGCACCAACGATAACGCTCCAGGAAAAGCACGGTTTTCGCGTCAGCAGAAACGCGGCTGCACCTCATCAACGGGGTCACTCAGGAGAGGACCAGACCGAGGTGTGAGTGGGGGAAAGGGTTGCGACCACCTCCATCAGGTGCACGGATGCGCAGGCATCACCATCATTTTGGCTCCGTGTCGGAGCCCCGTCTGTGGGCATCAGGCTCACCAGCAACGACGAGGTCCAGGAGGAGTCGTCCCGTTAGTGACTATCAGGGTTACTTTCAGTTTCAAGCTCCCGGAGGAGCACGGTTTTCGCGCCAGCCGAAACGCGGCTGCACCTCACCAACAGTCGTCCAGGACAGGGCAACGGGGTGTGAGTGGGGGAAGGGTTGAGGCCGCCTCCACCAGGTGCATGGATGCGCGGGCATCACCATCCGTTTAGCTCCGAAGAGGAGCACAGTTTTGTGGGCATCAGGCTCACCATCATGACGACCTCCAGGAGGAGTCGTCTCATTTATGGCCAACAGGGTCATCCAGTTTCCAGCTCTTTGGAGAGCAAGGTTTTCGTGTTAGCCGAAACACGGCTGCATCTCATCGACGGGGTTGTCCTGGAGGATGACGAGACAGAGATGTGAGTGGGGGATAAGGTTACTGCCACCTTCACCAGATGCACGGGTGCACAGGCACCACAAAAGTTAAGCTCCAAAGAGGAGCCCTGATAAGCCCACCAGGGGCAACAGCAACAAGAGTAGCGGGGTGAGGAGAGCGTCTCTATCACCATGACGACCGCCAAAGAAGAGTAGAGTGGGGGAAGTTGCGGCTTCACCGCCACCATTATCAAGTTCCTGCTCCGCAGAATTCCCGCCAGCACCTCGCCCAAGAAGCTGTCGTCCTCAGGGAACAGCGACGCGTGCGTGGAGATCAAGTTGCGGCTCCTCCACCAGGTGTAGCAGCGTTCCAGTCCAGTGGGCAGCGTAATTCGAGATGTGGGGGATGCGGTCCTTCACAGCGACGGGGATGCAGATCTCCATGAAGACCACCAGCAGGGTGGCTAAGTAAATGCTTTCCCATCAGGGGATTGGAGCCAACGGGGGATGTGGTCCGGTCCTCCACGAAGAAGCCGAGAGATGCGGAGTCCAGAGAGCGTGCCGAGGAAGATGTCCTCTTGTGAGCAGCCGGGGACCTGCAATTAAAATTATTACAAATTATTTTGTCAAAAATTGCATGAAAAAATGTCTTACCTGTTTATCGTAGACTCCCCGTAGAGGAGCCTGGAACAGTCCAGCCTTCTCGTTACCATTTCGCTCTATGGTTTCCAATCAGATCCTGAGGGGTACTGATTGGAAAGTGGGGTTATGTCGCGAAAATAAGTAACGGTTTTGGTGAGGTTGTTCAGTCTCACAGTTCCCCATCTTCCAGGCGCTGGAATTTGGCACGGCATGGGCGCACCATGCGGAACATACTTGTTTAACATGTGAATGTGTGCTGGACATGCGGTCCAGCACACCAAATTCCATGTAGTTGTGAGCTCTGCCACCACCAAAACCATACACTCTCTTCCCAAGTCTTGCCGTGAGCAGAAGCAAAAGCTACTCGCTGCTGCGGCAGCAGTAGCAGTAAAAGTATAATTGTTTCCGGGCCGTAGGCCCTTGTATTTAACTGTAATAAAGATTGTAAATTGTCCAGCTAATTGTCTTGTCGTGTTGTCAGCGTCATTGTATTTATGTCAGCGTCCTGGTCCTGTGATCCGAACCTTTCTGAGATGTAGTTAGTGGAAATGGGCGTTAGTTTAGGTGGCACCGGGGCATACGGCATCCCCATCGCATCATTCACCTGACCTCACAGACCGTTTCCCGACAGTTTGGTTAGGTAATATAATTTCCATGTCATAAGATTATAAGCATTTTTAGGCCGGGTTGTTTTCTTTGGCGGCATATTTGAATAATTGAGTTATTTAGACTCTTCTTTAAAATAAGGCTGGTTGAATGCAACTGAAAACGTGTAGGCGTACTGTACGGAGGCGAGCACGTTTTAGAATGCATTTAGTCCAAGCATATAAAACGAACTTACAGGCTCTTACACAACTTCATTTATAAAGAAAGAGACAAGTCTCGCATAAGACACCTCCAAATTGACGAACACAAATTGTGCATCCAATATTGTGACGGAGAAAGTGCACTCAACTCCAATACACGGCAAACTCGTTACGAAACAAGCTTGTTTCAGCTCTAAGTAAAATTTTGATATTGAAATATTTGAACATTATAGAGCGGCACGGAGAATGAAAAAATTACCATTTTGCTTATGCTACCAAATAGGCCACCGAGTTCAACACGGGTTACTCAAAGAAAAATTATTTACAGAACAAACATATATTTACATAAAATATTGCTATTCAAATATGCCGGCCATAACGGAATGCTAGTTTATTCTGTGCCGTGGTGAATATGAAACTGGCAAAAAATCGATGCAGCTTATTTGGTGTAGTGAAAGGGGCCAGAGCGGGTTCAAGATGTTTTATTTTATAATTTTGGGCACGTTCCACTACTTTGTCAAGCTCCCACGCAAGCAAACAAAATGGTAAGTCAATGTATCATTACGCTCGCCTTGCTGTTTGAAGTGACTGTATATTACATCCTGCGCATTTATTACAGTGAATAATGAGTAATGTATGTTGTTATATTTTCAGGACGAAACTTTAATGCAATTGTTTCGTTCACCGATTCAACGAAATTGTGACATTTAGACGTGTTGCATGGTATGGTTTTCTCAGTCGGGTGTGTTGTATGTAATAAACAAGAAAATATGCTTTCTCGGCTACTGATTAAAACCAAAATTAGACCTGACGATAAAAAGTTATCGAGAGCTATGAGCTATTTGCCGGTTGGCTATTTTTGTTCACAAACGGGAACTATCAGTTACTGTAGCACATTGTTTTTGTCTACCTTGAGGAGATGGAAAAGTTTCATTTTCTCTTTTCCCCTTAAATTTGCAATAAACGTTTCATATGCTTTGTATTTTCAGTTCGAGGAAAGTTGTCTGCATTATCGCCTTTGTTTCCAAACCTCTTCTGCATTAGTGAAAGTGTATTAATAAAGTATAAAGCCGTTTAGTTTACGTATTGTGCGTGTATTCTTGTAACGGTAAAAGTCAGTATTGTCAAACTTGATCTGATGACGTTTGTTTCCGTCTGACCTACTCCATCTTTCTAATTAATAGTGGGTGTAGTAGTTCTACGTACTTACGTTGTAGGCAATGGTGTTCGTTGACAAAACGACGTTTGAATTAATTCACGATGTACAAATGTTGCTGTGTGCATCAAGGTTAGATGTGGGAAACGAACCCACTCCCCCAAGGCAATTTATGCAACGGTTTGAAAAATTTAGTAATGTGTTCGGCGTAATTTGTTGCAGAAGTGAACTTTGGCTTTATTTCCAGAACGTGTCATGCAAAGTATCTGCAAAGCGTGGACAGATACGTCGTTACGTATTCATGAGCTGCAAACAAATTCGTAAGTAGTTATTATTACGCCTTCGCCATGTCTCCATATATTATAATTATTTTCATTTCACATTAGATTCCGCTGAATATCATGCGGTCACGGTGAAAGCAAGCCTGATTTACATTCATAATAGGATGTCACTGTGGATGGTTTTCTGTCACCGCAAGAGCTTTTGATCTGTTTACTGCAAACACATTCGGAACGAAATTTGTTAAATGTAAATATACATACCGGCGACACGGACCCAGAAACGACACCATGGTGACTATACATATGCCCACGCAGGTTGTACTTCACATTGTAAACTTTTTCATTATTAATACGCAATTAATTGTAATGACAAGTAAGTTCAAATCCATTCCTTTTACATTTCATTTCATGACATTTCATTCGAAGCTGTAAGCAATACAATTAGCATTGTATATGGCAAGAATATTTGGCGCGAAATGCAAGATTACAAGTTGAAGTTGAAATTGGAAAGAAAAGTCTTAAGGCTTTACTAGGAGACGTAATGCATATATGTCATATTAAAGATTTATGGCCCATATTGCATGGTGCGTTATGTGAATGGTGGTATGAGTTGAAGTGTAGTCTTTGTTGAGCAACGCATTCTCATCAAAAATAACTATGCCAAATCGTCTAGACAACTATTACACAACTTTGTTCAAGCAACACCCCATACAATACGCCAAATTTAAAAGTTTTGATTACTTTTGATGACGTAAATGACGACCTTTTATTAATCAACACAGCTTTTTACGCTTTGCTATGTAATGATGATTTAATAATATTACCTCTCACAAATATTATCACTATTGCAAAGCGTGGGTATTCTATTTGCAAAAGACACTACCCAAGATGGTTGAGATAATGAGCAAAAAACAGTTAGCTCCGTTAAACACGGAGAGTTGAAACCTATTTATTCCGCGTCCTGAAACAGTGGATAGTATCTTAAAGTTTGGAACATTGATAGATTCATCTTGTAAAATTGTAATTTACCGTCAATCATCATCGAACGAAATCAACACGCACGTAGCTGTATTTTTATTTTGGTAGCTTGTAGCGATTTCCGCACTCGTAGTTATCTTCATCAGGGAACCTGAAATGACACAACGAAAATACTACATATGTGTACTACGTTCCGAAATTACGATGAAAGCATTTATTCTCGGAAATATCTTCGGTGGAATGTCAGCGTTGCTTTGATCAGACGTTCCAAAACATCCTTCCGGAAACATTTCCGTTCGTCCGAATTCAAACATCAAACAATTTCCATGTTGCTGCTATGATAGCAAATAGCCCAAAAGATACGACGAGAAATGAATACTAAAGGTGCCACCAATTCCCTTTGTATCAGCCGTATGCTACACACAAATATAAACCGCATGTGTTATTTTTATTTAACCCCGATAGGTATTCGTTTATTATTTTACCAAAGACATTTAGGGTTGCTTTGATGTTTAACGACGAAGGCAATGAATGATCTTGGTTCCACAGCAGTGTCAAATGATCTTCACGTCCCTGGGATGCTACGCAATATGGCGCCGTTGTACTGCAGTGTTTGGTCACTTAATAGAACACTCCATACAACACTTACAGTAGTTATTTGCTACTTTAACTGAATGCGTTTCCAACATGGGACTCAGTGAAGCAATTTAGTACATGCTTTATTTTATTCTGGAATGCCGTACTTTTGTTGGATCGGAAGAGCAGAAGGGAAATTGCTCACACCGCTAGTTACACAACATACACTCTTAGAATCAACAAGTCAGTCACGGGAGCAAATAAATTTGGTATATAGGTCCACGTTTAGATTGCTGGCTTCGATAAACGCACATATAGCACGGTTGCCCATGCAAAACAAATAAATACAACGTTCTGTGTGAATGCTACGGCAGCTTTCACTTCGGCCGTGGATCGTGTTCATTTGACTGAAGTGGGTAACGGACAAATGATCTATTGTACTTCCTATAAATTGTTTTTTTTTGTAAGTTCAAATAAATGTTGATCATATTGCTTGTAAAATCTCATTCATTTCATGTAAACAAAAGTTGTGAATGTTATGTAAGTACGTTATTTTATAAATATTCAATTGTGTACATTTTTTAAGACAAAGTGCGCTATCGGTATTTCAGGAGCATGCATATTTCGACTGTTTTGTTAGATGGAAGTGTCTGTGTTATATTACGAATGCAAATTGGCTCATTACTGCTAACCATATAAGCATTTTGGTACTGTTTACCAATGATTTTGAAATAAAATTCTTTATCAAGCTGGAACTGTAGAGGTCTTGCAGATTTTTGCTGCAAATATGGCAACAACAAGTACAGATGCTGAACAAATGCATCCGCAATACGATGTTTTCCTGTTTATCTTATGGCTTTATAAAAACAACAGACTTCTGTGTCTGTTTACCCAACAACCCACATCCAGATTTTTCCCAGTGTTCACCCGAGCTTCCAGAATTAGAGCTAATCGAAACGTAAAATGATTGCAAAATATTAAGAAAGTTACAAGTCAATATGATGTGGATACCATTGAGAGGAAGGCGGAAGACGTTCCCAGAAAAAACTCAACGCTTCAATATTTTTCGCCCACCAGCTTTCGCCGCTTTTTCCGCCAATCGGTACGCTTTTGCTCATGTCACGTTTCACCTAACAGGAATCAAATGCAAATAAAATAAGTGATTAAAGCTTAAGCAACTGTAAAGCGGATAATGTATCACTCCTAATTTCGATGCAACTAACTAGGCATAACTTCAGCCTTTTCTGTTCGTCTTTTGAGAAGAGCATCAGACCGTACAGAATAAGAGCCAGTGACGTAAAACGAGTCGGTAGAAAAAATAATACCTTTTATAGTTTAGGTTAGGTTATAGACGATGGGTTTCATTTGTTTGTAGGAACCAAGAAAAGATGAGCCCGTGTTTGCTAGAAACATGCGAAAGATGCGCACTATCGATTAAGCTGAGTTTTAGTTTGTCTTCCATAAACCGGTGCGAAAGAGCAATGCTAACTGCTCTGGTTTGCACTGGATATGAAACAGAATTAAATGCTCACATTTTATTGAAAATGAGGACCAACATGAGCGCACACTGTATTCGTAAACGAGGGTTTCTCACATGTTCAGAAAATGAAAATAGAAATTAAATGAAAAAAAAGAAATCTTCAAACGACTTCAAGGACATGAGTAGTTGAATGGCTTTGATCTTCAGGTTTTCCTGAAGCTTGATTGAAGTTCCAAAAAATACATCATTAAAATTCCCCACAACCAATATCCTAGTAATCATATGGAAATGAAGGCAGATTATGAATCTAGTTCAAGCATCTAAAAGCATTCTACTGTTTTGTTCCCTCCATTACTAGCTGAGTGAAAACACAAGTGTTTGACAGGTCTAACTAATATTAGAATATTGCTTATATCTATGAAGTTGGTCACACGATTCAGAGGAATGGATAAACGGAACCTTCAAGAGAAAATTTACACGAATTATAAATGAAAATTCATGTGAAAGAAACACATGCTACACGCTTTTGCGTAAATATTTATGAATTTGCCTGAAAATCAAAGAGGTTTTGAATTTATTTTCATAACAAGTAACCCACACTGAGATGATTTTGATAACGTTTTATGAAGAGAAATGTAGCCAGACTGTCCCAAATAAAAAATCAGCTTACTTTGTCGGTTAATGCTACCAATCCCTGAATGGCAAGGGTAGGATGAATCATTAATTTTGAAAGTGCTTTTGGTAGATGGCTCGTTGTGATCACTTTCTAATCCGAATTCTATGAAAACGTGTTCGCAGTAGCTCCGTCAGGAAGCCTGCTGACTGCACTTATGCTTGTTGGAAATATTTACAAATATACACTGCTATCTGAAAGTTTTCGCCGTTGCTGCATCATTACAGATGTTACGAAAATGCGGAAGCATTTTCTAAAAGACGCATTGAAATTGTAGCAGAAATGTAGTCATAAAATGAATGGAACAGTGTTTACAATATTCTTACTAAACACAAATATAGGCACTGATGTTACCGCTTTTCGATGCCTGGATGGCATTGTTTAAGTTTCAATTACATTTCTCGGAGTTGAATCACATTGTAAGCCATGCACTGCAACATGTGCATGGATTCTCACTGGCTCATCCAGTGACATTGACCCACTCTAAACACCATTGCAGTTTATCTGGAATACAGAAAAATGATCTTACCGGGTATGGTTGCAGGTGACGCATTTCTACTGCGACCACATTGTTAAGTATCGAAGATTTGAGACAATTTATGGGAATACTTGTGTCTGTCCGTGTAAACGTTAACTTGTGGACCAGGGCTACAAAACTTCCAGTTTTCAGGATCTCTAAATAATTACAAATCATGTCTACTACATTGAATTGGTCGTTCGTTAAACAAATGTACAAGAAGATTCGAGAGTCGCATACAGTCCACCATAATCGAATGTAAGATAGATTCCCGTCGAAACCTTGTATAGATGTACTCTTGATGAGTTGGTAAAAATCTGACGAGACGAGCTACAATATTTGCCGAATTTACGTTTCTCCTGCTCTCATAAAGCACCATGTTCCTATTTCTCGTCAATACTTAATGGAAAGCAATGACTACTCGTGTCGCAATCATCTTATTTATTTTATAATACTCCGCTCCTCCCATTCGAGTACGTTACGTAAGATGTTACGTACTATGATGCGTCTGGAACTCGAAATTAATTACGATTTTACAAGACTTGAACGCTACCGCCTTTATAAACTACGAGAAATTTCAAGGCAACATAAAATAACCTATTCGTTTCGTGTGTAAAGAGCTTTCAACGGTATATTCAATTAAAAACGGACCACCACAATTGGTTCATTGCATCATAGCTTTTGTGTCTTTCATGAGCGTACCGCCTTCAAAATAATGAATACGACGAGAAGATTTACACTTATCGTGAAAACGGTTTGCACAATTCATGAAGAGGCTAGACATTCAAAGCATACGTATGTTGCGAAAGCTCCAGCTCGAAAGAATGAAATTGTCTAAACGACTGAACGATGCGTTCATGAATTTGACGTTTATTTGATTTAGTGCGAAAGCAAACTACGAAAGCGAAAGCGAAAAGGTAATTGGAAACACAATTTGACATGGAAGTATACACATGAACGCACCATAATGCAATTAAAGAATACTTGTTTTTATGATAGGTTATGTACAATCCACCCACGCTAACGACGAAATGTAGGCTTTCAATATGTGCCATAAATTTCGACTGTAAGCATATCCAATCCTCCATTTTTTTAATTACAATTTTACAAACTCCTAATTTCAGTGAACAAAACCCAGCCTCAATTTCAAGTACGATTAGATATCTATATAGTTGGTTGCTCAATATTTATGTGTACTTTATAATCTGAATTATTCCTGTTGAATGCATTTTCCGCAAAGGAGTCAATAAACGCGAACATCAAAGTCAAGTTGTGTTTGTTAACTCGATAAAAGTCGATTGTTGTCTCAACGCATGTCTCCTATCATCACTAAGCGAAGAATGGTTTGTTGCTTCATTCTTGGAGTACATCCTGAAATTACGAAACCAGGAAAAGGTGTGATTTCAAAATCTGATGGTCGCGTAATCTACCTTAATTATTCATTATTGAAGCTTCATTTCTTTATTTTGCTAGAACGTTGGCTAGAGTGTGTTGTCTCTTATGGGCATTGGCTCGACTTTTATCATGCTTTCAACTTTAAAAACCTGAGGGTCTCATTGTTCTATAATTTAGGTAAAATCCCGACTGAGCTATTTTGCTCCATCTTGAATTCCGGTGAATTTTTAAAACAGGGGTTTCATTCCCTCCATACATTCTTTCACAATTACTTCAACTCTGAGAAGTCAACACATTAAAATGTAATCCAAATGATGGTAAAGCTTTGACAAGAAAATGTAATCTAACGCCATGTAACACTCTATCAAGGAGCAGAGGTCCAATAGTAGTACGGGACTGGTATAAAGAATCCAGAGCGCAGTACCTACTTGAATAAATGTTGTATGATTTCATTGCACATTTCGTTCCGTACGTAATGTCACATTATCAACCGGTTTTTACTCGTGACGAGAACAATTACTAATTTAAATTTAAATACATACAAATTTAGTGCAACCTTTTTGCATTCACTTTTTGCTGTCAATAGCCATTTTAGATTTATATTAAACTTTGGATTGGCATAAATGAAATGCAATGTTACATATAAGGCGTGGCAGATTTACCTATTAGTTCTTTTTTATTGCAACATATTTTTATTAATATTGTAGTAGCTTCGACAATATTTCCCAACTATTTTTGATGCAAGCTATGGGATCACTCCGGGATACATAACCGAAAGCAGAAAGCAAATGGCTGAGCACCAGTTGGTATCAGAGACTGAAGAACTTTACTGCATTTCAGCAGCATATTGTATCAACTGCCTCGGGTTTACGAGGTATCAACAGGAAAATATGCGTGCTTTCTCCAACTGCATTTTCAGTACTCAACTGGTTGTGCTTGGGAATGGTCGCGTCTACGCCAGAGCTCTGCATCATAAACTATGCTGTGCAACTTGTATGACTCCCGATTCGCCCCGTTGTAAACACAACTTAAGGAATTGTTAGCTGTGTATGAATGTCAGAATAATAAAGCGGTGAAAGTTGTGAACAATATCAAGATACCTGGTCACTAAATGAAAGTCCCAATTACAAGGCTTCAAAATTCTGTGGAAAATTTCTTTAAGAAATGACAGCGATGTGGATATGAAAAGATTGTACGATTTATATATCTCTATACATGCTTTATATTATTTCATGTAATTGTGCTTGTTCGTCATTTCTTGTATTCCGTCCACTCTATGCTACCACCCTAGAAGTTATTTTAAGATGGCGAGGGCAGCCCTTGAAATAGAAATGTCTTTGGTCGGAATCAAATTGAAACTTATCAAAGCAACTCGGAACCCCAAGTACAAATGCAATTAGCAGATCGCTGTTTTGACAGAAGCGGAAGCCACAGTTTCTATTTTTATTACATATATACATTTATACATTTAAACATACGTAGGATCTAACAGACCTCAACAAAGCAATTGCCTAATTGGACCGATGGCTCCATAGTTCGTGTCCGTAAGCACAATAGAAACAATCAATCTCAACGATCAATATACAACTAAAAATTGCTCTTCGATACACAATTCCCGTCGCGGTCACGTGGCCGTACCTACCAGACCGTACTAAACATTATAGGAATATTGTAAATGAAACAAAACCAATACGAAATTAAAGCTTTTGCAGTGAGCTTAACATATGTTGCTTGAGTCACTCATAAAAATAAAACGTAATAGGAGACGCAAATATTCGTAATAGGACGTTTTCAGCAAAGCGGGATGGTCCCGATACATTGGAACTGTTGTCCAGGATAATATACACCAGTTGGACACCGACAAGATCGGTCTGATTGCGCTTCCAACAGTTTGTGTAATCGATCGGAGTAAATATTTTCCATTGCACACGTTAAAATCTACACAAATATTAACCCATCAACTAATCTTTTGTATTTGACCAGTAGCCATTTCACATTGTCGGTTTATTGGCGCATGTTGCTCTTATTGAAATTGTACATTACGTAACTGTGGAATAATCAGGCTCCAACATTATTCGCTCAATTTATAAGTACCGCTATCATGAAAATGTAAATGTAGTATAGTACAGTATGCTTACAGCGATTCCTAGAAATACTGACTATAGGTGACAAGTTGCGTATTTCCGAAACGTCCGCAAATAATCCTGAAATCTCAACTCATTTTTTGACCAAACATATACTGCGTTCAGCACCGAAGTGCATGTTTCAAAAATATAACCTTAACTTTTTTTCTAGCTACAAATCGCGGCAAAAGCATTCTTGTATTAAATGTTATCGTTTTCAGCAATCTACGGAAGGATGACCACAACGTATTTATGCGTACCCATTGACGTCATGGAACTATGGAGACGTCAATAGGATTCCCAGGATGGACAATTCTCAATGCAGTAACCTGACACCTTCAGGATCTTGCCATGGGATCGATGCCCTCCTCATTAATGAGCAACCCCAACTGCAACAACAAAGTCACGAAATCGATCGTGCATTAACCTGTCACTGTCAGGCTCCCAACTGCAGCAACCAAGTTTGAGTGAAAATGGAAACCTGTCCTTGAGTTCGTATCTTAGCAGTAACAGAACGTCATCCAGTATACTTATGTCAGGAATTGAAATGAACTGCTGCCACATATATTACTTACAATTAGAAAACGAATGTACTTTTCACTGCTCTCGACGTGTAATGATGATTATATTGACAGAAATGAATCCAGCCTAGTTTATAGACCGTTAGCGGGAATCACGCCGTTTTTATAGTCAACGGCAATGTTCCCCTGGCTTGCCATTGAATTCTGATTCGTAAATACTGCAGTTATATGAAATAGTTGACAAAAATAAGAGCAAAATATCCTTGTGTGCACTAGACATTGAAACTAAATGGAGGCCGTTCACTTTAACTTACGAAACTTATGACATTACGAAGATGTAACTACAATGCCATTTTCTTTTCATCATTGTACGGAAGACAGGAAATAGTTTTTGAAATGAGTTTTGCTACGAATTGGGACAACGTATACGTTTTCAGGTCTATTTTTTTAGAAATGAGTATTTTATGAAAAGTATTTGATGTCTGGAAACAGGATAGGGTTGAATATTGAGGCATGCTGGTATCACATGGAAATGGAAGCTCTGTCTACATCCCATTAGGATTGTTCATAACATCAAAACGTAACGTACGAAACTATTTCAATAATTTTATATATATATCTCTCTGTAGTCAGATATTACCGACTGATAATGGAAAATGAAATTGAATCGTCTTTTGTTTCCGCAAAGTTTCCACTATTAAATACATTTTCCAGCCAGTATGTTTTTTATTGGTGTGGTATTTGCTTACGTAAGCTATTCTATAACACGAGAAACTTTTATTGATTTTGAAGAAAAATAGGTCACTTTAGCAAAAATGTATGAATGGAGGTCTACTTTATACTTTGGCGGTAATAAGATTGTACACGATATACTACGTCAGACGCTTGCCCTAGACATTACTCTTGTTACGAAATGTATTCATTATGACCGTAGTATCATTTGTAGACAAAACCTTCAGTGAATGGCATTTATGCACATTAATCACCAGATTGAAACGGCATGTAAGTTCACGTGGACCTAACTGAATCCTAGATTCGCAACGTAATCATTAATCGACTGGCAATTTGGTCACCGTTTGTGCTAATTAGGAGTTTTTCGTAAACGGAGTTCGAATTATTTACAAACTGTTGAATATGTATACGATGAACTGGATGTTACGACCATATAGCCTTTGTTGTTTAGATTGAAATATTTGTCTGAAAGATGTTTTTTTCTAAATTTTGTGAATCAATTTATTGATCCACAGTTTTCAGCAAACCAATTTGAGAAACCGAGACGTCAGCCAGCACTTTCGCACTGCCAATGTGCTAATTATAACTGTTTTCGGGAAAATGCGTATTACGTTTGGCTTCATTCCTCTAACTTTCCCTGGAATTTAATTTAGCTCATGATGTAACGCATCAAGCACGTAGTAACCAAACAAATACCGCACTCAAATCAATGCAAAATGTTTACAAGAGTATTACGTCGTGTTGTGGGATTAATTAGTCTAGACATGTTAACAAATTTTTAATGAAACCAGATGTATGGCATGCCTCTGCTTTATTGGTCTCTTAGCCAACACAATTACGTTTCCCTGCTTTTAAATTTGAATGTATGCCTACGCAACTGATATTTGTTTTGCTGCCGTACAACGGCGTAACATCAGTTTTGTTCTTCTGAAGGCCTCACAGCAGGTTAAATGTCTGGCGCTGTATGATCAAAATAACAAAACGATTGTAAAACTCCAGGATTCCGTACAAAGGCCCTTTAGAATATTTTTTCACAATCAGGTATGCCACGAAATCTGCTCCTACTCACTGAGCGGAATGTTGATGATTAAAATTCTGTATAATTCGACGGGAGCTTATGAAAATAATCCTGCTTGATGTAGTCTACAGTAGTTACCGAATTTCAAATGTTTTGAACAAACAAGATATATATACTAGGAACATCACGTCTTGGAGAGTGTATGCATTACAAAAATATTTGATTTATTGAAATTGTAAGCGCCGGAATTACGCGTAGGATTTATCCATTTAAACGAGGCCCTGCCAACATAACGTCAAACGATGATTCTTAGAAGGAATAGCCTTTTTCAAAAATCCCGTCTGGTATCGATGATGCCTCTATAAAATGAATTTGTCTTAAAACGGGATAACATTGACGTCATCTATTTATTTGGAGGGAGACATTGGCACGTGTATTAGTCTGCAATCATTTCGAATACTTAAGAAACACTATATTAATTCAAACCAATTGTCTAAAATAGTATATAATATTGTCATTCTTGAGCATATGTCAATTTAGTTAGAAATGCAAGAATACCTACTCATGGATATTTATTATGGTAAAAATAGAAAGTGCCGTGGGCTCAGACAGAGTTTAGAGAATACCCACTTCATCTTGGGAAAAATTGAATGGGGTAGAGGTCCGTGATTTCATATCAAAGTAATCAAATTTCAATATAATAGTTTTCCGAAATCCAATAAGCCGCTTTCATTTTGTTGAAATGAGTGAAAATGTCATCACTTTACACATTTATCCTTTATTCATTTTACTAATTTGAATGCATGCATTATAGTTCCTGAATGAGCATTCTTCTTCAGCGTTGTTTTGGTGCAGAACGTTTTCGTATCTATCTGAACCAAAGACGACAGCAAATTGCTTGCGATCGCAGAGACATAAAACGGGTACCCACAAAGTTTAAAAGAGAGGTCTATTCTACTTGTCTATTTGTCATGCTCAACAATAATGAGGACGTGGTAGTAACTTTCAGCACATTACAATGGCTCATTTTCCTTGAAGGGTGTTTACTTTACTTTGCCTACTTACAGTATACAGTATCTTCTTGCAAATCTTCAATGTCACAGTAGTAGCTGAAAACTATTTCAATGAATTGAAGGCATGAGATACTTCAGCAGTTTGAATCGTTTCCCCTTGTAAAGCCCAAAGTATTCATAATTAACCACATGGGGCCCTCGCGGAGGCAACGGTGCGCGTAGGTAAACCGTAATTAAAAAAGCCTCATTAAAAAGTTGAAAGAAGTACATTCATCTGAATTAATGATGGAATTAGGACACATCAGTGTCAGAATTTTTTATAGGGACGAGAGTCTGTTCAAGTTTCATTTCTATTCAACGGGACCACTTTTTGCAAGTTTCTTTTGTGTAAACTTTTGTTCAAGACAAAGTATGAGTCTCCGATATTTGAGTTGGACGCATTGGCTTCAGCATGAGTTGATTCTATTCGCAGTTCGCCAATTATTATACCCATGTAAAACACTTGTCACTGAATTGAATGCCTTGAAACTCTGTTGGTGACGTGTTAAAGTGCTAAACGTGTGCCAATTCGTGTCCGGATTTGCAACCCAATGCATAAGTTTAGGCTTCATGTTGAGGTAATCATGATGTGAAAACTGTATTACAAGAGCCCTACTGATGGGTCGCGTATCAAGTTTCGTATCAATTCAGTGAAGCGGATAATGATACAGCAGGATTATTGCAAAATGTATTTCAGCGACGTGTGTAATCTCACTGCCAATGTCATTAAAACTTCATTCGCAACATTATACAGCATGTCACTGTATGAACTCATAAGCACGAATGCTAGTGCATCTAAATGTAATGTAAAATGCTGAATGCAGGAATCCGTGATGAGTTTCGCAGTGTCATTTCAATTTTCCGGTCCACTTCTTCAAAATGGAATGAATCCGTGAATTTCTGAGTGAAAATGGAGCAATCTCTAATGTAGCACAGTGAAATCTTATACTTATTTACTGGGTGGAATGAGTGCTCAATTCATCAACATTTGCATAATTGGGGTGACGATACGGCACACTTCTACGAAATGATATACTTTCTTCGCATCTTCAATTAAATCGTGATTTCCCTGGAATTGCTAAATTGATGCTCTTGAGAGGTGAACAAAAAAATCGTGAAACTTTCCGGGGCAAAATAAATCACAAAATTATCGACCAATATGAATCTTTTGCTTCGAATAGCATACAAGTCAACTAAGTTCCATTGTACGTTCCCGTATTTCACATTATTTTGAAATTAGTTGAATGCCACCGTAATGTAAGAGTTTGATGCGAGCAATATTATTAGATCGGGGACTTGGAATGATGGACGACGCCGTTATTCTCAATCTGATCCTGTTTCCTATCATTCTAATTTAGACACATTTCTTCCGCCTAGATACAGGCGACGTAACAAAGATTCTCGTTGTACAACGTTACATATAAATATGCGTTCGTCGCTTAAACAACATTGAATTGCGGAATAAAAAAACGCAAAAATTATGAACACATTCGTTATTGACGTCATGACAGCCGCTATTCTATATTCGTCGCCACGCAGCTGTAAACATTCTGATTTCAAGCTCTGATATTTTTACACGATATTGATCGCACCAAAATGCTCATTAGTTTTGTTACGTTGCAGACGGTTTCATGTGATAATGCAATATCTGACCATAACACAAATACATACACAAACCGTTCTAAGTCAAAATTACTAAAATTGTTCAAATATAGAGGACTACGGTTAAATCTTGAAATATTGATACTTTAGCTTGATTGGTAATTTGAGTATGTCCAACTAAAATTAGCGCACATCCAACCCAGTAATTGTATTGCAGAAATTAAATGTGATCAGATTCCTCAATATTTCGTGATTCTTCAACGTCACATCATGTATTTGCGTTTGAAATTGCTCAGAAGTGGGTGTGTAAAAAGACCTTTACGTCATTTCATAAAACTGGAGTTTATGTGTGTTAGCATTATCGCTATGTGGAATCCATAATTAGATTTTGTTACAAATGCAGAGAAGGCGTAACAAATGTTTTAACTTAATTTCATGTGAGGACACTAACCTACCATTATCAAATGTTTGATGAAGGAGCAACGTTCTTCATGACATTTTGAGGTGAATGTTAATATATATTTTAATTACGCAAACAGCTATTTTAAGACGTATCTTCAAAAGATTACAGAGTAGTCACTCTTTCGTCATACTTGAGTTACCAAAGGGAATTTCCTTTTCATGTTTATTTTCCACTTTGTTAATATTTAACAGCGTAAGGTACTTTCCCTTCCAAGAATTTCCATGATTTTAATGAGCCACCGGACAAAAAATATGCAAGAAATGAGGTAACAAGTAACTAGTATGTAAACATGTGCGAGCTATGTGATCTATTCTGTGTCGTGACATATCAACATACTCCGTACCATTTCCGCCTTGCATGAACGCTAATTCATATTATGAGTACGAAAACGACTTTTTTATCCACTACTTTTATACCTGAGTACTGCCAATTTTTCCAGTGCAATGTATTGGTCCAACTGCATGCAAAAATGATGCCCCGTGAAGCAATATGTATTTCTGAATGCATGGCTGAATGTGAAATCAAATTCATACATATTTCATTCCAATAACTGTCTATCCCGTGCAAGAAAAATGCTTGTGCATTTCCAGGTCCAACATCAGTTGCCGATGAGCCAGGATCGAGCATAGTTGCTGCCAGTCGTTGCTGCACACTTTCACTTTCTCTGCTTGAGAGATGGCTTTATGGTAGCCCCGCTGAGTACAATCAACAGCAGTTGCGAACGCCATCCAGCCATTGTCATACCAAGCTCTTGGAGACTTTGCGTTATCGTTTTGCTGGGTCGCGATTTATATGATAGCTGGAATATCATGTCGTCATGTATCCCTCAGCGCGACTGAGTCTACTGGAGAGATGGAGTGAAGATGTGAAGGGGTAAAATGTCAGCGTAATATCTTGCTCATTGTACAAAGGCTAGACTTAAGCGATATAAATCCTTTTAGTGACTTGTAGTCTCTCCGAATGTTGGCTATTTATTAATATATTTTCCAAAACGCGACATGAGATTATCTGCAACTTTAATTTGAATTGGAGTAGAACGTGACTCTGGGGAGAGTGGAAGGGAACAAAAATAATTCAAGGGTGCTGAAGCTTACGTACAATATGCCCGAACTATATTCGATATGTGTCTCATTAATATATTATTAGTTTTGGTTTCAAACGGGCATTGTATTTCAGTCGGCTATCATGCTACATCGTTATATAACTTATCCTACCTGAATTTTAATAGAAAGACGTAGAATGACTCTGACTTTGCCCATGTTTCGTAATTAATTCTCTATTGTTCGTCATACATTCTGTAATGATACAATGGATTGTTTAAAATGTTTTCTTGAGTTCATTGCATTCGTTATCATTGCTGATGCACGCTGATCATTATCGAAACGACCACAATGTGGCACCATGTAAACTACTTGGTAATTATTTGGTTTTCATTGCTGATCAGATCCAATAGAAATTTCACAAGAACGTGCGTGGATCGTTAACACCGAATCAAAACAAACCTTGACTCGGGTCACATTTTGTCTGTGCAAATGCACGTGCTCTAAAGGAAATAATTAGGGTTTGTCACTAAACTGAAGAGTGAAAGCTACAATAATGTTTTCTCGTGTTTCATGTGGTAGACGTTTTCATGGAAATGGAGTACGGTTGGTTGTAATGAAAGAGCTACCCTACAAAAAAGTATTCTATAATATTCACAATCGAATGCGACTTGTAGTTTATTCAACCTTAGTGGTAATTTCCAATGCTCTGGAACTTGCTTAGGACATGAAAGCACGGTAGTCATAATAACTTTCTCCACATTCAGATGTTTTTTTCTAACATCGGATTCACGAATCAGTTATCTGAGAGAAAGAATAGATTTGATTGTGTTGTTCAACATAAATACTTGTGTGATTCCCTTACGGAACATTATGTGGTTTGCATCAAATAGTTTACAGTCAAATACATGACCAATATGAGTCAATGATGGATGGATTTATCAATTCATTAGAAACGTCATCGACCTAAGTGGCAAACAAACTTGTTGGGCATCATGAAATTATGCAAAACGTAAGCAATAATATCAACACGTTGTGATTCATGGCTTTCCAAAGCAGCCACTTGTGGCTAACCTACAATGATTTATAAGGAATTAGTACGTTGCCATCTGTCTGGAAAACAAATTATCTAAATTGTTATATGATGGTTAGTATGATGTTGACTAATACTTTGATCGAATATTTGATATTTGACTGTGTAAAACAAAATCAACTTCGTTGCGACATAAAGCATTGCAATATACAATTGTTTGTCTGATTGTGCATTTGCTTTTCATTCAACGTCAGAATTATGAAGATTATAGCCGTTTAAATGACAGAATATATATCACGACAATTCAAAATTTATTTAACACCAAGATTGAAATTGTGTAACTTGAAATGCTGCTCATGTTTGTTCTATTTGAATGGAAGGATGTGTAATGCATAACATGCATAAGTAGTACGAACGACGGTATCCTGAAGACAAAGAAAATTCCATTCTGAAAATGACAACAATATTTTGTTTATCGGACCGGAAATTTTGGTAGTTTTTTCTTATTTGTCTATTCAATTGCACAAGTACTGGGATTTGACTGACTTGAAAGTATGTTATACATGTGGCCAAATATTTCTATCTCCACTGATTCTTGGCACCTGCAAACATGTTTTATATAGGACCGGTTCCAAGCATATATCCCACCATCAGATATATGTTCAGCTGAGTATGGTATGATGGAATATTTTCGTTTGGCTGAAAATAGATGTATTGATCCGGACCTTTTTGTTTTTCTTGTGTGGATGTGGCTAGAATGCAATGTTTACGACGTTCTACTTGTGCCAACAAATTCATACAAATGTCTTGTGGAGATAGTTTATCGGTCTTGTAGAGAATACTGTTGGCTACAACACATTGCAGCCCAAAATTCAAAATCAGATATTGCCTTGAGACCACTTCAGTATTTGATTACTTGCATAGTACATTGTGGTACCAAACCGCTGCAATTATGTGCATTTGGGGAATATATTATATTCTGCATTTGAAATGTATGAATCCGAAAGTTAAAAAGTATGTAATCAAAAACAATAAAACATATATTAGCATAGCATATTATAGTTATATTTAGCATACCTCAAAACATACGGAAACTCGTTTTTGTGATAGTAATGACTCCGACTGCGTGACATCATAAATATATCATACATACATTTAAGACCCTTTCAAGATATTATTTCTCAACGATATCACGTGCTCATTAGGTTTCTTTAACTTAAAGTATGTGGTACATTGTAAGAAAGTGAGTATACTTCCTTTTCAGTCTATTAATAAACACACTGTGAAATATGATTCTCAGTGTGGGTGAATGTCTGAACAAGATAGCTACTGAGAAACGACGTAACTGTGTATACTTACTTCGATAAAAAAATAGTGCTAGGTTGTTGGCATTAGTTTTTCTTTGGAATTGTTGCTTTCACTCAAAAGTCCTTTAATTTTATTATTCTACTAACGAAATGGGAATTGAGCGGGGGAGAAGCTTTTATTTATAATGGGACAGCAAGGAAATTCATTTACTTTCTTTGAAATTTGATTAGTAACCTGCACATGTATTTCATTTGCTCAGTGAAGAATGGGGTTCGAATACGTTTTAGGAACATCATATGAAGTAAAATTGTTATTTTGTTCGTTTTATTCAGTGTGTGATTGTCGCTGGACGTATTTTGTAAATGACGCTGACATGTCCAACAGTATGCAATTAAATGCGGTTGCTACTGTGTGAAAATTAACCGCTGACTGAAATGGATTATTATTACTACTTTATTAATTCATTTAAATTCTATGTGTTCTTTTTCAGATACGATTCATGATACATCCATTTGATTGTAAGTTGACATAAAGGTTTGTATTGCTCAATGCGATAACAGTTATGGTATCATTTTGAAGTGAGTTTCGTTTAGTTTAATTTGTTTGACAGGATAATAGTTGCAGGAATCCCATCTTTTACTAGAGTGAAATGTTGCGGACATCTTTGTGAATGGTTAGAATACATCCGAAAACTCGGGCATATATTGGCGCTATCACCTGCTACACCTCGTGCGTCTCTTTAATTCAATACCACATTAATCTATGTCAACAAATTCGTTTTCACAAGAGCAAGGAAATAAGCCACCGTGAGCTTTGTCCGTCTGACAAAATTAGGAAGTAACTTTAATAGCCATGAGCGGAACCCAAAACGCATGAATAACTTGATAAATGCAATTGCTGCAGTTCATATAACAAGTTAATAATACATCTTCGACGTCGACAGTAACTACTATTTTTGTCGTATTCACATACATTTAATCCAGCGTTCCCTGTGGGCGCCTCCGCCAACTGTATGAACCGCTCAACTGTGCAGATGTTCATGCAAAGAACAACTAAATGATTCATTTCGTTTATTATAAAATTAGGTATGGTATATCTCTCTAAACTTGCAACTATGCAAACCATTAAATGCACAGTGTGTTGTCCGTTTAGGCAAACTATCATGCTAGCAAGTATACATAACCGCAATATACATCTCTGTAAAAACCACGCTGGCTTTTGGAATCAACGATACAGTTAATAATTGTTTGTGCAAAGTGCAATGACGGATGACCCCTAATTGTGCAAATAATTTACCTAAATATAAGCCCGTGTAGTGATATTTTGCTACATGGAATTCCAACTAATTGTCACATTCGGAGACACGCGCGCGTCAACGATCCTTTAATAAAAGGGCACTGGAAACTGGTTTTGCTGACATTGAACGATACGACTATTTGCAAATGTTCATAGCTAGCAAGCGGTGATTGCTTACCCAGTTATTAATCCAAACTGACAATGGATATATAACGTGTACCAATCCAAATATTTGAAATTGATTACATTACAACCTGCTATGGAAATGTTGCAAATCGTGCAAATATTGGAACGAGCACCAATCGTTTACTCCAGTGATATAACGGGAAAATTTAAATCACATCAAATATATATGTGAGTTAATAATTGAAAACGGACGGCCAATATTTGCTGTCGTTCATAAAACGTGTACCAAGGTTTTTTGCTGTAGAAACTGCATGTCGGGCCATTCGTTTCGCAAACTTTATTCCCTGTGCCGTTATGTCCATCGTCCCACCCACGTTTTTCTATTTTTGGAGGATTCGACGGAGATTAAACGGTCCGCTAAGAAATTGCGAAAGTCTGATAGGTTGGCAAACATACCATGCAATCTTTTAATTCCGCTAGCATGATTCAAGATCGGTTTTCCTTTCTTTACTCATATGCGCCATATATATACATGCATGGTGGAAAACGAGAATAATCGACTTGACCTTGTGTTCTCCCCAGCCATTCATTTTATACGTGTTCTATTTTTTGTACAGAGTTGATCTTAAAAGGGTCGCTTGAACCAGCATGCTATACTATCTTTGGAATCTTCAGCGTAAACAGTTAATTCGTCTAACATTTTTAATAAAGTGCTTCGTAGGCCACCAGCATGTTTGCGATTATACGATCGCAAATTTCATTGACGTCCACTGCAAAATGTGTTTACAAAATTGCTTTTCATCCGCGGACTTGACTTATCAATTGACTATCCGTGAATGAAATTATTTACACGTGCAAGTGGAAAGGGATTATTGATTGGATGAATGTGGTCGACTAGACTATGTAAGCTGGCTTTCAAAAATCTGTCTGGAAATGTTCAAAGCTCGTGAATGAAGGCATTAGTGTTCAATGGCCTTGAAATTTTGGAAACCAAATTATATATATATGGAATCCTGGACACTTGTAAGTACAACAATATTGAATATATGAGCGATAATACATATATTTTATTCATATGGCTCTGAGTGTCATTGAAGCTTATCTTATCTCTCAAATCAATCTTGGTATCAAAGAAAAATATCACAGTGTATAAACTGGATAAAAATGGAGACTTGCTTTTTCTGCCAGACCTATGGTCCGAACCAGATTCACGAGAACGAGTAATGCATATGTGTATAATTTCCCCACAAATGAAAGCTCGAGATTTCTGAGAGTGTGTCCATGTGGATGCTAGTACTTTTTAATTTGATTGATTGAAATTCAATGCTGAATTCAGGGTTGCACGCAATATATGTCGCAGAGGTGGAATGGAATAACCTTTCCCTTTGTTGAAACATAATTGGTATACATTTTCTCTGTTGTAGCCAATATTCTGCTGTGTTATGAAGATAATGTATACGGCAATTCTGATTAAACAACATTTTGTAAGAGATGAAAGACTTCTTTACAGTTATACAACACAAAGATGAAACCAAAGCTTTTGTTCAAAAATAGCACCAAGAATGCTGAGTCACTTCTCAAAGCAGAAAATCAATACAACGCATCAGTCAGAAGGAAATCACATTTTTCTCAGTGCCAACATAAAATCTTATCTGGGAGTGCCTCTTCGGAAACTCAAATAGCGTCGGACAATTCGATGACAGAACATAAGGACAGTACTCTCAGCTGCAGCAAGGTTACGGTTGATAATGAAGAAGCAGCTGAAAGTAGCTACATTTCTGTTGAATTAAATGAAAGGATGAAGATAATGCATTTATTCTATTCACATGAAGAACTCATGTCAATGGGATCCAAGACGAAGCGCAAAGAATGTTTTTGTGTGGAACCAAAGAATGAGAGTAATATAATCAGATATGTAATACCTTTATGCATAGTACATCCGTATGTCACAACACTTGCTATTATGAATGCAAAGTCCGGATCAACTTATTTTTGTCATGTATCACGCAATAAGCTCTCAATTGGCATTGTCAGCTATTTTTACATCAAGAATAATCTTCCCGTGCATAGGATCGGCATTTGGATTCAGGGAATTTAATCATATAAGATCTGCGTCTTCATTTGTTATGTTCTCACTATCACAGTTTAAGTACATTAACGGATTTTATGTAGCCTAACGAAAGTTATGAAGTTCACTGATATGGCTCAACCAAGTCATAGTGTAGATACTATATCGCGATAATCCTACACAATATATGCATTTACGTCACCGCACAGAACATTCATGACAAAGTTGTCCTGATTTCGTGTAGCAATGCCCTGGATACCTTTAAAAACGATGACTAAGGGGCAATTTGTAAATAAACGGGTTACATAAAAGTGTTCACTGAACGCGAGTCTCATTTAGACCACAACAAGAATTGTTTTAAAATAATCCTCGTTATTTCAAATGCATCCGTAGTTTACAATCATAACGCTTACTGTCCGTTTTGCAAACCGTTGGGAAAATGGTTTCCGAAGAAGCATGTTGTGTACAAAGTCAGATTCCGAGAATTGTTTTCCAAACATCGACCAGTACAACCATGGGATGTCTGTACAAATTCCTACTCTCGGAAATTCACTGCTTCTATTTTAGTTCACATAATGCACAACATGCAAATTCACTCCGTTCAAAGCAATCTTCCCAGAGGGAGTAAAAGCTTATTACTTGTCATACAGGTTTTCAAATGGACGTGCACTGACAGACTAATCTTTTCCTCAAAGCCGATCTGTGCTCCGCCCGTTATCTGAATTGCACATAACTCGGATGGAAACTTGGAGGACATAACCGGTAGGTACTGGCTTCCACCAGTTTGAAATCCGGTTATGATAATACCGACTTAAAAATTTCTCGGCACACAAAGTAATTATATTCTTGATGCACGTTCTCCGGTAACAACCAGCACGTGGCACAAAATCTGTTTGAAGTAAATTCCGAGACATGTTTTTTTGTTTGCATTATGGCATGTGCGTTGGGCATGATAATATCCTTGAACCAGTGTCGCAAAGGATGTGTCTGAAGAAACAAAAACTGGAAAAGAAAACCTTTCCAACATTGCCTTTCATTTTAATGAAAGTTGTACATATAAAATATAGGAAGTGATTATTCCTGAAGGCTATTAATTTCGTCTTTTGCGTTTGATGCTGAGTTCCAGAGTTTCATCTGTTTGTACTGCATTTTACATCGTTTATGAACAAGTCCCTATGGACGTCATTACTCACGCCGTCGCTAATGTGAAAAAAGTTTTGCAAAAATTTCGGCTATAATTATAAACCTTAAGTAAATATTCATTGGGTAGATGGGCCCTGTGTCTGGAAGCAGTTTAGCAAAAATTTGGAATACCCGTGTCTACTTTGAAGAATTTTATGCAGCACATTAATTTCTCTCATCAATTAAGACATCATACGAAGATAATGGCAGAGTTGTAGAAATCACTTCACAATTGTCGCGAGTATCCAGGCGAAGTGCTGATTGTTTTGTTCACGTTCATTATTAGTAACTATGTGAGTCTGAGTTCAATATCGCAGCATATCGCCTGACTAGTTACACTAACTAGTTATGAACCGGTGAAATGTGCACTGACTAAAGCATAGCATTTAATAAACCAAGACGTGCAAATCAATGGGCACAATTATGTGCATAAATCCTAGCGTCAATCGTTGCATTATGTGGGTACTTGACAACTTAATCAAGCATGATCATAAATCCAAATACTTAGGTTGTTGGGAACTTGACCACGATTTCTGAATGCACGACGGAATGTTTGAGCAATCTCGTTTGCATTACATGAGAGCGCAGTTTCTACTTACAAATATAATATCACCAACCCACAACTCATTGTTTCACTAAAAGTGTTCAATGCAAGGAGAATTACATAGGTTACCCAGTTTTTCTAACAAAGTAAACATCTAAGTCGGAATATTATACTGCTTTCATATTGGATATCATTTAACTATACTACGCTCTGCTCTGCCTTGGCTATAATATGTTTTGTCAGCTATGTCTGAGTAGGAAACAACGGAATTGATTCTCAGGAAAATGCTTTGTCAGATGTGTGTTTGCTGCCAGTTTTATACTCACCACTCCGAGCTTTCATAAAAACACTCGAATTGTGAAAGAACAGGTTTTTGTACATAAAGTAGTTTCGCATTCATATCGAATTATAATTTAATATAGGCTGTGTGAACTTTGTCAACGTGGCATGATGTGATAGTTATTGCTTATTACCCACTTGCGCTGGTACGACGATAAATAGGATCCGCTTTTGAGAAGTCTCTGAGACGGAAACTGAATATTCAATTTTGATTGAGTGTACTATTTTCACTAGTCCTTTAGCATTTTCGTTAAAAGGATGTTTACCTAGAACTTGTTTTGAAATCGAGACGTGCCTGAAGGGAACCTGAGTGAGTACTTTGATCTTGACTGAGTGGGAGTTCATAAGAGGAATTGGCCGCGCTGATGATCAACACATACGCAAGATGTGCTTTGCAATTCGCATTTAGGTACGTTTATAAAAAACCGAAATGCGTGGTCATTTACAATGAAAAGTTTTTTTTTAATTCATATGTAGTGTGTGCAAAGACAAAGCTGATTTTTCATGTATATTGAATCACATCTACTCAGCGTCCGTTTTATGTTTACTATCGGCTTAAATATACATGTTTAATGGTACTTGCAGTACGTTTACTCCAAATATCAAGTACATGCCAAGAATCACAATATGGTACCATGGAAAAGCTCAAATAAATTGTATGGTAATCTCATTTCCTGTATTGCTCACATGACAAATCATACTAGAACAAAATGTCAATTGCCAAAAAAAGCAGCAGGTGTGTTATCCCATTCGTAGTTCCCGGAACAGGCATGGCTCCGGGTTCTATTGCGGGCTGGGTGAACCCGTTTTTACCCGGGTTTAAACGGACCCACTTAGCACCTTGTTGGCTGGGTTTTATGGGTTAAAACAAGTTACTATAGGGGTATATGGGATCATAGAGTAGGCGGGAAAAAAGCCCCTTATGTTTGTTTGTTTGTTTGTTTGTTTCAACCAGCACCCCATCCTGGGTTATTACGCTGGCAGATAATAGTCACTATGAAATACACTTAAATACTTTATTTCACATATTGCACATATTTAACGCACTTTAGCTATATAATGTTCGAATAGAGGAGATAACATCATCGATACACGATAGGTCGCATCCACATTCATCTTTTTTCATTCTCCAGCTCATGATTTCCTTTTTAGCAAGATTTTTAAATGAAGGTAACGCTTGTGTTTCTCTTGTTGACATTGACAGCTTATACCAGATATCTGTTCCTTTGTATTCTGTGAAGCTTCTGCATACATTTTTGTCAACATAGAATGTATCCTTCTTTCTAGTTTGTCTGAGCAGAGCAGCGTTATCGTTGATGACAGAGGTGAGCGGCGTTGGGTTTCTTTTTTGTTTCGCTAGTGCTCCAAGAATCATATAATTCAGTTTATGGCTTTCATTGGTGAAAAGCCACTCTGAATCTGTTTGCTGACAAGGGCTGTTATATGCAAGTATTTTTGATGCATCTTTTATTATTTTGTCAATAGGAGCTAATAGTTTATTTGCCGCATCACCCCAAATAATGGACATGTAATAAATTTGGGATAACACTAAGGCCTCTACAGCAATTTTCAGTTGATCATTCGTTAGGATAGGGCGTAAGACTTTGATTTTCCATAATGATTTGTTTGCCTTTTTAGCTACGTATTGTGTATGCACATCCCATTTTAAGGCTTGATCCTTGTATAAGCCAAGTGATTTAATAACCTCACTACATTTAACCACACATGTTCCCACAATTATCACTTGACTCATAGCAATGGCTCTTGCTTTAGGCATGGAGTGTACTATTAGTTCCGTCTTGTTCACATTAAGCTCAAGCTTCACATGTATTTATATACACTACCCATTTTAGCCCATCTGCCCATTAAAACTCGTAAAACCCGCTAAAACCCCTGCCCACGGGTTTTTTGTTCGAAACCCGTGGGTTTAGCCATGCCTGTCCCGGAAGCATTATACAACTTGGCACGTGTGGTGGAAAGGTCAACAATTCAGCAGTTCAGCAAGTGAGTTGACAATCCCAGAAATTATCCTACAATCTGGGAACTAAATATTCGACCCAATAGTTTACATGGTAAGCGATTATCAAAGAAAATCTGACGTGTTTACGGACTAAATACTCTAATTGTAATTCAAGCTGTTTTGTTAGCATACCAAATTGGTCACAATCACGAATTCGCTATAAATACCGACATATGTCATTAGTCTTATTTAAAAACAACTTGCAAAAGTATTTTGACTAATAAACTAGCAGATTAAGGTCAACATGCTCACTCTTCCCTGTGAGGTGAAATATAGTTCTACGTAAAGTACACGGAACATTTTATTCATGTTTTAGCAGGAACTTTAAACATGTTGGAAAAGTATTTTTCCCAATGGAATTTTGGCAGCAATACCAAACTTTTAATAAAGTAAACATGAGCAAAGTTAAATTTGTCATGCCATGTCACGTGTCATAAATTGCCATCTCTAAAAGACTATACAAAAAATACTACGTTGGCGTCCCGTAGAAGCACAAGTAAAACTTTTTTTAAAGAAGTTATACGAAAAAAAAACAGAATGACGTTACGATGCAGTTTTCTCATTACTTGAAATTCATAATCGCGGAATGACAGAATCGCACGAGTCGTTGTGAGTAGACGCAAAAAATGTGCAACAGTTCGTGCTACCGCTCCGTCTTAGGGATTTGATAGGCCTCATGTGTTCATATCATGGTTAGGAAAACATTATATACACCGATATCTAGTATAAATATTGCGAAGGTCTTCCCTACGTATGTTCACTTTGGTTTGTTGGATACGATTTAGCGGCTCGTCTCTGTTACAGTAAACTGTAAAACATCAGAACCGATACCGAAAGCGGTGTCATATTTAACAATATGTGTCAAGGCAGCGAACAACTGTCTGGATTTCTCAGGGTCTCAGCGGCCGTGTCTCATCGTATAAACATTTGTATTTTGTGACCCAAATCTTCCCTAAAATTGAAGATCTTTCAACAAAGTTTACAACGTTTTATTGTATGGATTCTTTGGCTGATGGAAAGCGATAGTAAGCACTCGGCATGAACTTACAATATTTGTCAGCGTGTTCGTTATCATCATTGCTAGTATGCAGATGCAAAAATTTTCAGGAGTATAATTCTGGAAAATCACAACAAAATCAAAACTCTGAGCAAAGGAAAACATAACTATGTAGCTACTTAACTAAATGCTCCTCTCGAAACGCCTTCAAAATCTGGTAAGTTGTATTTATATATGTAATAAATAAATTAAATTTTTTGTACCTCAAGTAGGCAATTTTGCTTTAGTTTGATGATCTTGTTATTTACGTACGTCTTGCCGCACATGCCGCCACTTAACTTTGATTTTCACATGTAATGACGCATAAGTAGCTGAAAACAAAAACCAACGTAATTACTTATGTTATTTATAACGTTTATCAGCGCGATGGCAAACTTCCGAGTTTCCATTTTTATCTATGGAAAAGAAATACCCCGGCGGAGCCAACGGGGACAATGTGTGGTATGGACTCACAATGTCTATTGCATGACGTATGAGCGCTCTAGGCCTGACCTCTTAAAATATATTCCACAGACATGGCGGCATATCATATACTTAAGTTATTAAAATTATTTTTGCAGGATTTGCAGGAAAAACTTTTTGCTCCTATTGCCCAACATGTGTATGTATAAATAGCTATTATCCCGCACCCCACAACTGCCTCAAGGATCTCTCCAAAACAAAGCTGCAATAAGCTTTAGATACCATACGTGATTTATAGTCTGTCCGAAAATGATTGTCAGGACAAGCAGGTCAATATGGTCACCAAAACCCAGGGTTTGATGCACGTGTCGATCAAGGGAAGCATGTTTACAAGGGAAAGAAATTTGTATAAAATATTACAATTTTAAGAGGCTTAATGCAATATTTATCATTTCTAGACTACAAATTTGATACTTTAATCGACTTGAGGTTGGAATTTGTCACATGTTCGGGTCGTGTTGTTATTTGTAGTGGAAACCGCCGTTGTTTTTATTTATGATGTCCTGGTTTCGTTGGCTGACTTTCAGTCATCTTATTTTACTTTCCTTAAATTTGCCGAAAAGATATAGCACATAATGGTTATCAGTTGAGCTGACACACGTAGAGAAAATCACAGCATCTAAAACTTCATAGACACGCTCAAGCAAACACATTATTATATACGTCCATGATAAAATGTACGTATATTTCCCACGCGTTATGTGTATTCCTTAAAAGAGTAGGTGCACCAATAAGGCGCACGGAAATGGGGTTTTGAATACTTAGCTCATTACACCCACGCACCCAAGTTTGACGACTCGTTGTATTTACGGACTACATTATTCGCTAATGAGAGGTTTTTAATTGCGACCGTGTATTCTCATCTCATTAGGCAATTCATATTCTCCGGAGTGGAAACTATATTAAAATATTCAAGGCACGAATTATGTCTAGTGCCCTCAAATTCCCACCCACATTTTCAGTTGAGTGCGTCCCAACGAATCCAAAGAAGTACTGTGAGAAACGCAGCACACGACTTTCAAGGCTTTGAGTATTTTGGGGTCGAATTTGTAGTATTTACTGTTCATAAAGAAGAGAAGAAGGACACAGTAATAAATCGGATCTGAACTCTTTTCTTTTAAGAGACGTTGAAACTTTGAGTCAAGATACAATATCATGTTGGAAGATACATCCATTTTCCAAGAGGCACTCTTCGCACGTTACAGACTACACTGTTGTGACCTTCAGCAATAAATGTGCAAAGTTATATATGAAGTGAGCACAAAACTTGGTTGTAAAACCATTAATGGCAGCGTGGCGTAAATTGTTTTATTTCTCAGACATCATGATGAAGTATGAATATATCTACCACTTCCCCACCGGATGTTACAAGTAATGAGAAACTCACGGATGCGCTCATAGGGAACAAGCCCTGGGAGTTTGAAAGTAATCAAAATTGTAAACAGCTTTTATCTTTCGTTTCATTGTCGTCAATAAGTAAGTAATACAAAACCAATTTACAAGGGAATCTTACAGTTTAATTCCATTTGACAAGCGTGAATTGTATATTCAAATATCTCGTATATACCGGATTGCATTTTATATTTGCTATATTAACTATATCACTCCTGGGGGAATGTGAACAAACAGTTGCATGACAGAAATACTCGCTTAATAATTTACTTTTCCGGAATTTGAATGTAATTTCTGCACAATGACGAATGCTTTACGTTGGTGGATCACTGCGTGACTGTCAAAAGAAAAAAAATAGTTTCCATTTCAAACTTTCCAAATGAATGAATTCTTAAAATATTCCCTCTCGCAAAAAACACGGAGACGTGACGTGGAGAATGTAAATGCATTTCCCTCTTAGCTCACTCTTTTACGTCACAGTTAGCGTTCTGCAGAAAAGAAAAATGTGCATTCAGAATATGTTAGCCAGAGCGGTAAAACTGGAATATGCATGCACCAATGTTCAAACAACATCCAAGACTGAAACCAACCAATCCGCCGTGACAGTAAATAAATGTGTTACACAAATCCTTGGGGAACACACAACATTACTTGCTATACCATACGCTTGTGTAAGCAAGAGCAACAAACAGGCAAATTCTTCCCTATTTTCAAAAACTCCATTCAAGTGTAACTTCTGGACCATTTTGAGTGAAACGTCGCTTCCTTTGGCGACAGTAAATAGACCAATTTTGGGATATATTTTCCTTATTTGCTTACACACCACCAGGAACAAATAATACTTGTATTGTTTATACTGCGCTCCTCACATTTAGAATGCTGTCTGCTTCGGGGAATGTGTGTTTTGTAAACATTCTCATTTTCTGAAGGTCGAATTGAGTAACGTCACTTGTTGTGGCAATCTGGAAATGCAGCCCTTGCTACATGTCAATCCATTCAAATGAAACAATGACAAAAGTAGTAAATGGGCGCAAGTGGCAGCACGGTGAACATTCTTAGGCATTTATGATGAATACCGACCTTACGGTGTCCACTAGAAACAGTAAATTTTCGATTGAGTCTGTGCAATACCCAAGCTCATGCTTGGTGGTGTCGAATCCAGGCGATGATCGGTCATGCGGAATTCAATAAGTTATTTACCCCAACCCTTAAAATGCCGATGGAATTGATAACTGTGTATATGTATATTCTTCAATTAATTAATTTGCGTCGAAATGTTGACTAGTATCCAATCTGTAAAGTGTCTTAGGGGGAGCAATGTTTAATGGCGAATATACTTACGGACAGAGAGTGCTTAATCAGATTAACGACCTCCAAAGTTTCCTTTTGGGAACCTACTTGCCAACGTGTACTAAAGTGATGACGCTGTTCCGTTGTGTCTGTAGAAGGTATTGTAAATGTAAAGTATATTGCAAGCGAATAGAAAATTGCGAGGATCAGGCCCAATATTTGAACACATTGTTTGCTTTCCATTCTTCTAGTTGTGGTAAGCGCTATTTTAGACTTCCGCTGTGTCAAGTGGATATGAGTACAGTATTAACTTAACAGAAAACGCGGCTTGCTTACAGCAATTCATTACATAGGTATTTCGGCTGCAAACAAATAGCACAGGTCATTGAACTGAAATAAAGAAAAAAACACGGTTTTACTGAAACTGAATGTTCTTGACATCTTTTAAATCGGTGAAGAATATCGAACAAGTCACCGCAGCACTTAAAATTAGCGACTTACCAACTTTTTAAGTGTTAACTTAAGTTGTAAGAGCCAACCACCCACGCACTTTCTTTTCTCGGCGCCTTTATTAAATGCACCAGTTATCCCATTCAACGCAGATGTTTTTTGAAGTGAAAATTAAAGTAATTATTACAAACACTCCACAAGTTTCGGTATAGCAAATTTAACAAACATTGCCGTTTCATGAAATACTCTTCTCATTATTTCAAACTAGGAGCAAACGAAGCGCACATTTAATTACTTGCCACTCAGTTTGGGAGATATTGAATTTTACTGCTGATTTGTGTACTTATAATTAAACACTTTCTTGTGAAAAACTTTCTCAACTTCAGCTGTACTTGTGATAGTACTAAGCTGCCAATGACAGACATTTTTATCACTTTCATCACATGCTGCACCTGAGAACATCTGGGGAAAGTTTAAACCAATTGAAATCATGTGTATCGGAGAACCGAAGACCCTGCAAATGAGTGATTCTGCGTAAGTTATGAATAAATGCATAATAACTGCATATTTTTTACTGCATTGCGAGATACCCGTAGGAGATAATATATTACGTTAGTGGAAAATTCCAACCTGGTACAGTTCCAGTGCATCTCATGAACAACACTGTTTTTATTTTCGGCATGCTTCCATTCAACATTATAGTTGGTACAACAAGTTCTTGTGTGGTATTTAGAACAACATTCAATCTCTCCAAAATGTGTGAAACAAAAAGCATTGTCAAACGCCAAAACATTTTACACGATTTGAGAAGCTAAGAGTGACTAGATAACTGTATATATATTGCCGTAGGTTAAGATGTAGTTCACCTGTAATATCAGTCGTTCAGTTTGACGCAAGCTGTGATACAAATGTTGTTCACGGCTATTTATTTACTCAGTAACCCTACATGGCATTCCACGTCTCCTTTCCAATCTGAAAATGCCTGTCATGTCAATTGTTTCGTATTTACTGAAGTATTAAACATTCCGTGACATTGTGGCATTTGAAAAACACGATTCCTGTTTTAGAAAACACAAAGAAATGTTTTCAAGGATTTTGTGCTTGAAATCGGTCTATCGTTTGATCTTTGATCTTCAACGACCGTGACCACATACTGGTTAATTCCAGACCAATACATATCATTCTTCAAGTGAAAAGAGTCTGGATTTTCACCTCTTTTGAGGTCGCAAAAGATTTATAGGATTACGTCAAACTTAGTTCATATTGAAGCAACTCAGCATACTCAATGGAAGGCATACGACCTTGTAGCTTACGCAATTCCATTGGGAGTAGGTGAAAAGAGGATACACGGCTGAATGTGCTGGCAATTACATTATCTGCCATGTGGTTCTCCTTCATTGGATTCACTGGGACATCTTACAACAGAATGTTTCTATAAATCTATGTAACACTTCAAACCTCAATTTGACGAATGTCTGGCTAATGAAAAGTGATTTTATCTAACAGCTAACACTTTAGTGTTGCAATGAGATAATATCCTTTATTGTTTTGCTGATAAACCACATCAAATCGCGACAAGCAAACTCAATACAATTTCGAACACAAATATTTGCCTTTGCCCAATTTGGGCGGATTCCGTTGGATTGCGTTGTCGGCCAGTAGTCTCGACAGACCGCAATCCAAAGCAAGCAATGTATGACATGCTCTCATTGTGAAAACAAGAATGTGAGGCAAAATACGTAATGTTAGAGGGGCGGGGATGAAATACATGTCACACAGTTAATGCGGGATACATGTCACCTTTTTTATTGCGTTCAAAATAACTTTCTTCGAATTTAACCCACGCTAGCATGACATTAAACATCATTCAGCAGGTGTCATGGAATTACATGGATGCTGATTTCACAATCAGAGATTATCCAACTAGTTAAAAGCAAACTAGATTTAATATGTTTAACATTTGATGTTTGTATTCTACGCAGCGTTGCAATACTAATTGAAATACATAACAGTATTTGTACATAATGTTCAAAGTGTAATGCAACATTTCGAAACAATCCGCTAAGTAGAAAAACATGTTTACTGTATGTATTCAGGTACTATTATCTCAACTTGAGTGCATCATATCCGATTTACATGAAAATGTGCATAATGTCACTTTCCTTTAAATTTGCTTTTACTTTTCGCAGTGCTTAAACGTACGTCATGTATGGAAAATGAAACAAAAAAATATGTATAATATTAACTGTGAACGTAAAGGTTATTTGCTTGTTTGTGATAAATCCAAATTAAATGTTGAGATTCTAGTGACTCCGCGAAGAACACAACTGTCACTTTTCTTTTAAGATGCATATGTTTGCATGTAAACAAGTTGCTATTGTAGCTGTCAGTTACAGTGAAATAAAAGTGTGTACATGCAACATGCTGGAATCACTTATGCACCATCTGCATCTCCCATGAATCTCGACGTAGCAAAAGGAAAAAGAGTGTGCTTTCTCCAGCTCAGTTGTCAGTACGCCTCAGTGAGAGCTGCGGACTGGTCGACCTCAGCTCCCGTTCTGTATCCCTGCATCAGCATCTCTGAACTTTACCGGATTGCCCCGTCCAATCAGGTTGTACACACTCTGCATTTCATATTTTATCCGAGTTGTTAACAAATCAGAGCTTAATGATACTCTTTGCTTCAAAATAATCCACTGTTTCATATTGGACGCACAACTGATCAAACTAGTGCATAGTAATTTATTTAAGGTTGTGCATTTAATTGTGAAAGTGTCAAGTTTTTAAAACATATATTCTTGTTTAAAATATAAAAAAGAAAATTTCAAAATGGATGAGCGAATAGAAAACCATGTGCCAGCGTGGGATATTCCGGTGTTAGTGGAGAAAGTTTTGAGTGGCAGTTTGCAAAATATATCGTTAATTTTAAGTGACTGGCAGCTGGAAAGATTGGAGAAAATGGGGAAAACGGAGATGGGAGTCGAGTGCTTACTCAACGCCTGGCTAACAGCTCAACCACACGATTCGCAAGGTGGTTTTCTGAAATTTGTGTAAATGTTGGTTATGCATTATTTCAGAGTACGGTTTCACGAATTGTTTATCTTGTTTAGGGGTATTTTGCAACGCGACCTGGGATGATATTTATTGTTGGCCTGCTACCCAGGCCGGAACTGTTGCGACACGAACATGTAGCAACGCGTTTCAGAAAACTCAGCCAAAATATGCTCCCCATCTTGAAGGTAATTAAAGAGTGAACGTTTAGTTGAGATGTACCTTGATTCAAAGGTAATCGTATTTAGTGCTTTAATTAATTAAAATGTGTTGAATTTGGTGACAAGGTCATGGAACAAGGATATGTCTGGAAAATGGAACGTGGTTATGGGGCGACTGGACAAATTACTCAGAGTGTGCCGACTCGTATGAAGAATATATTCGAACTACAGTGAGCATAATCGCATTCGAATTCATTTCTATTGTTTCTCACTCATCATTCATGAATTGCGCGTTTCAACTTGACATGTTATCGAATTTCAGGAAGAAGAAAAAGAGCTTGTTGCCACCGTCCAGAAAATACTGTTCTTCGGGTCCATTCTCTCCATAATTTGTCTGACGTCTGCGGTGACCATCTTTTACTATTTCAAGTAAGTATTCAAGTTTAAGGAAACGTTGCCGCTACAATTAATTCAATGTCCTCGTTGTGAAAAATCTCAGTGTTTACTTTTTTTGGTTTGCAAGCAAATTGGTTTTTGAAGTTCAGCAATTGCACTTGATTGTTACTATATCGCTACGATAGACTTGAAGTGATTCAATAACTCCCACAAGAAAGTAATTAGTTCCGTAGATCAAACCAATTCCATTTACACCTGACTCTAAAAATAAGCTCGTCTACCACAGCCGCTACCTGGAGAAAGTTTCGCATTTGCGATTAAAGAAAGGAACAATAGGAAGCATATATATTGGTAAAGTTTCCACAGCCTTGAAGTAATATCATGTGAGGTAAGATATTTCCGAGGTCATGAGAAATAGCAGTTGTATTTCAGGAACAAATACACAAGGGTAACAAATACAAATATTCCCTCTGTCACATAGGTAGATAGTGGGTACAAAATAGCCTAAAGTAGCGTAATAAATGAAAGCAAAAACGTACGTCTCAAGCCCCACCCGACGTAGAAAAGTTCAAAGAATCTACATTTTTCCTGACATCAAAGTTCTGCAAACTCAGAAGTTGTACAATGGCTTTGTATGTATGTTTGTGCCAAGTTTCCAAGTAGCGAAAGTTGGGTCCCCTGTAACCTGAGCTTTTTCTTTCTTCTTCAGATCTCTGTGGTGTGACCGGATCACAATTCACATTCATCTAATGATTGCACTGACGCTTCGCTACGCGCTTCTCGTCGTAATAACAGAGCCGTTTGTACTGGACCGAGCCACAAATTACAGAAGCATAGTAAGCCATCATACGAATTGCAAGTAGCCATGCGTCTAGTTTACTTGAGTACATTGAAACCGAGATGAATGTAAATGAATTTACAGGACATCATTTGCAAAGCCGTTTTGATCCTGTATCTGTACGCGACGGTAACCTCTATCAACTGGATGTTCATCCAGGGAATGTACATCAACGGTAAACTGACAACAAATGTGTTTGACGGAAGGACGCCTTTCAAAATGTATTACACGATCGGCTGGTGTACGCACTCAGATTAATCACAGCTTTTCAAAAATTTTAGATAACGGTTTTATGTTATTTGTAATACAAACTAATTAACTTCAAAACAGTATTTCCCATCCTGCTCATATTTGTATATGCGGTTGTTATGGAGACACGGCATCCCATCAAATGCTGGAAAGGATACAGTGACATGGACGAAATGTGGATTATCCTGGGCCCCATACTATGCGCTTTAATAGTAAGTTTACTTCTTCTAAATTCTTTGTGGAATGTCCAAACATTGAAGAACTATAGTTAATCGATTGCTTAACTTTCAGGTAAACTTTCTTTTCCTCATTAACATCCTGAGAATACTGGTAACAAAAGGGCACACCAGCTCAACTGCTGGCTCATCCGACTCAATCCAGTTCAGGAGAGCTGCCAAGGCAACAGTGTTCCTCCTTCCACTTCTCGGCGTAAACAATCTTTTGTTTGTTTACAATCCCGGAGGAAACTTCCACAAGTATTACGTAATCTTTAACTCGTTGTTTGGCTCAACACAGGTAATCAAGAATACTAATCACTTTACTTGTTGAAATCTCTCCATAGAAGATGTTCTTGGTGAACTCAGTAACCTTTCGTGTGATAATACCAATCCACTTTTGATTTTTCCAGGGCATATTTGTTGCCGTGGTTTACTGCTACCTTAGCAAAGACGTCCGCGACGCATTTCGCCGTATCTATCGACGTCATAAGGCTCGGCAAAATGCGAATCGCATTCGTCGCCAGAGCATTCGCCGACGGGGCAACAGGAGATCCTCCGCAGCAAGCCAAGGGACCAATGCTCTACTCATCGTCGAGCAGCCCATATCAAGATCCCAACCTCGATCGCCTAGTCATATTTTACATTCTCTGCAGACGCGGAATGGGAATTTGTCCGTGAGCCCCTGTCTAAGCAGCAACAGCGCTGCATCATCTACTCAAAATATAATTTTGAGAGACTTGAAATTTACCAGCGGTAATGACTCGCCAACTTCAAATTACTCCATTTCATCTTCTTGTAGTGCTCACAGAAGTGCAGTTTTGCTCAATAACAACCATGGTGCAAGTGATATTGTGTCAGGTCGTGTTGCCAGAAATTCAGTTCATTCGACTGACTCTTGCCATCGAAGTGAGATGATGCTTGAGGCTAGGGCGAGCTTCTCTAGAAATCAATATACAGTTGTTTCTATCCCCTTACGCGAAGTTGCAGCGTCATGATGGAATGAAGCGGAAAGGCAGCTAGACTCTGTGTCAAATTGCGACAGTGCTAGTATTGTGTAGTTGATGGAAATGTGAATGAATGTAAATAAATGGATTCTTTCATACTTTTTTATCAACGAATAGAAAAGAGAGTTCTGAAAAGATTATTTGTCCAATACACGCAACGTTGATTATTTCCACCATTTCTACCTTTCATCGATATTTCCGGAAGGCATAATATTAAGATAGTATCGAATGCTCGCTTGAGTCAGCAACAATGACTGTAAACACACGCACATGTGATCATCCGAGGTACTTATATGGCCCATGTGCTCCGTTCCAGAAAGAAATACATCATTTTGTTTCGTTCCGGTGGAATAATATATAAGAAAAGTGAAGTACAATTGTTTTCTCAATATTGTGGATATTCTAGCATGTTTTATCCGGTGCCCCTGACAAATCCCAAAAGAGTGAATGGAATCATGTAAATTGGAATGTATATGATTGCATAACAGCTATATTTAAAACGGCTGCATATGATACCCCGAAACAAAACTAATTTCCATCCTTGAGCGCAATATCGTAACCATAACGTTAACATTAACGACAGCTTACTACTGATACAATAAAATGACATAACCTTCATTGAAAACTGTCCCAGACAGATTTATTTTGAAATCTCCGGCTGCTGTGGTAGAAATGTGCTTCTTGCTGTTTGTGTATACATTATACATCAAAGAGTAGATGAGTTGTAGTTCGTTTCACAAACCCAGGTATTACTGTTACCGAAAACTTACGAGATTCAAACTCTCTTACCTACCAAACCGCATGGGGAGCTCTTACAGATGAAACTCTAGGAATGAATTTGAATGTACATACTTTAATTTCCTTTATTGGTTGAGGTTGACGTTAGTTTGGTTCATTGGTTTGGATTTTGATAGTTTGAATAACATTTCACCATCTACCAATGTTATTTCACATACGTTTGCACTTGAAACTGGGTTCAAGTTTCTACACGACCATATACATTGCGACAGATTGACAGTAATTTAATGTTTGCCGGAACAATTACACTGATCATACTTTACATCAAACAGGTTTACGAAATTACCTTTCGTTGCAAGTCTTACCTGTTGTTTGAAAAAACACTATGTGGCAGTTTACCACTTCTGAAGCAGAACCATACTCGCAGATGCGAGCTTTGAATTATTTCGCAAATTGCTTAGTCTATTGTTTTTGTAATACGCGGATCAACGTATCAAAGCATGTACATTATGTAACAGAATAACTGACCCTGTTTTGGTAAAACGGCTTGATGCACGCGATAAATTCTGCGTTTGTAAATGAGCATACCTTCATGGGTTTCGAAACGTAAAACATTTCGAGGAAAATTAAATTCTAACAATAGCCTTCTCCAAACGCAAAAGAGGGAAATTTAGGGTTAATTACCCCAGTCAAAGATATGTACTATTCAAGACTACGTACTTTGGTGTACCTTTCAAAAACCGCTGTACTACTGGCAACCAAATTACAAACTAGACGCAATTATAGCAGTTCGTGAAAGTAAACTTAATTTAGAACGGAAACATTTTTGCACAAAGCCAACATAACCCATGCAGAAATGTAAAAGAAAACGATCATAAAGGACTTTTTGTAAGCCTTTCAAGCATCCATGCCATTAGTAGTGGCTATAATGAGTTCTTGTACGGAACTATTCTCTGGTGTATGCAGCTTATGATTCGTAAAACTGTAAGTGCGTCGTATGCGGAATATCATCAATTAGAGAAAGTGTTTGGTTCAATTCTAGTGTTCCGCGAACCCCTTAACGTGCATTCGGTGCATTAGCAGAAGAACATTTCTTCAAGAAATGGAGAGAACTTGTGAAGTAAAGGTATATTATCCATTACATTCCATTTCGCATCGCAGTACTTGAAACAGCATATTATGTATTGAAGTTAATGGAACGCTCATTTTGTATTTTTTCAAAAGAAAACAACAAGTACTGAACATGAAATTACATATGGTATACAGGCTTTGATGTGATTGGGATGATGGGATGTCATAATAAAACAAAGAGGCAGCCTTAAGATCGTTCAATAATAATAATAACACTTTTATTCATTTCATTAATTTCATGATCACAATTTCTGAAAGGAACGCCCTACCAAGTAGGAAATTATTGTTCCTCCAAAAATTTTATAGCTATAGGTTCAACCTCATTAGTTTATAGCTAGCGGAACCTGTCAAATCTATGATTCACTCCGACATCTCAAAATTGGAATATAAAAACGGCCCTGATCTTGAAGCTTGTGAAGTTGTGGCTATTGCGTATCATGATGCCATTGATTAAACAAACTCAAAGGTTTTTCCATTCAGAAACTGATGTTACCTAATATTAAATTATATTGTGACGGTCAGAGAAATTGAAAACCCTTCCCTTCTCAAAATAGCCTTTTTACATTATTTGGTATCGATCCGGATTATTTCATTACATCTCTCCACAGCCTAGTCACTGAGCGTATGATGCATTTTAGTAGGTAATTGAATGGTTATCCCATATGTTGCTAAGAATACCTTGAAGGTTAGTGATAGAATGAGAACGTCGTTGCTGGTTTCAGTCCAATTATATTTACATACGTGTATGGTGGTAATAAAAGGCCTGTGTTTGTCGTGTCCCATATGCATTTTACTTAAAACGACAATCAAAACATACAGGTTTCTTAAATATATTTGAATACCACATACGTACACGACCTCATTTACTGCGCACTCTAAGAAGGATTCCGAGTGCACATCAAACATCAGACCGTGTCAGAGTCAAGGAATATACTATTTTGCATAATCATCAGATCTGTCTACCGTGATCCCTATATTTCCGCTTGGCATGCACCAATCCATCTGCGTACTATTTTTGCTGAATGAACTAAACCAAAATACGTACCGGAGCATATATATGCCACTGTAAGTAATACTTATGTAATGTTGTAATAATATTTACTTAAGCTACTTCAATTTTGTAATATGTATCCATTTCGGTTATTTTCGCATCGTCCGCGGAAAGTGGGTCGAAATATGTTTACAGGGAGCGCCTTTAAAGTGGGTTAATGGCATTCAGTATGTTCAGTACACGTTAGGTATTGTCGTCTATAGATGCACTTTCCATGTCCACTTGGTTACTTATTAATCCCGGCATTAAAATAATGATGATCGGAATGCTTTATTAAGTCACTGTCAAGCAGTTGTATTACCCATATGGTGAACATTAATTTGGTTTCTTATTGACCAACGGAATGAAGACCTGACACCACGTTTTGAACTTTAATTCGATTCTAGCTCCGAAAGGTCACCCAATTATGAGGAATTTGCAGAGGAGAGGTTCACAACGCATGACATGTGCAGTAATGGGATATTACTTTCCACACTTTTCCGTTTCTGACGGATTCATTGGACATCAAAAGTGGATTGCGTAAATCGAATTCCTCAGTTCAGTGGAAGGATTCAATGGAAGCTTTATTCATTCACTTTGCGCAATGATGCAGTAAAATCTTGGAAAAGTGAGACTACGAGAAAGTCCCATTTCATTTCTCCATTAGTAGTGAACCTACGTCGTCATATGGTTCCCTTATAAATTCACTGATATTAAAAGAAGCACTCGGTCGTAATCGGAGTACATAATAGCGCCCTAATTATGCCTGTGTTGCTGAGTACAAAACGAAAACATTTGAAGTCGCACAAAGTAGGTATGACATTTAGGTAATCAGAAGTAATCAATGCCTCAAATTAGCCTACGCACTGCTGAGTCCCCGTTGAACCTCACTCACATTGTCAAAACAAGAAAAGCAACTTGCAAAAAATACTGGTGACGGCGGCGTCATCAAACACCCACACATTTTTTCCGAAATTATTACATGTACCCTGATGGATATAATATGTATTTCGTAAATATACTAGACTGGATAGCATCTTTGCAGGGAAATGCTCTTTTGAATTGTGACAATCCCATTCTCTTCGCACCAGCTGGGGAAAACCGGTTGCCTCAAATTGTAGGTTGGTAGAATGTTAGCGATACTAAACGACCTGAACAAGACTTATATATACCTATTGTTGGAGCCGAATGTATCAGTTTTTTATTATTATAACAACTTAAATGTAGAAATAATATGTAGTATACTTATTCAAACCATTGTTAACGTGTAAAAACTAGTAAAAGTAAATGAGTCATAATTATTGTAAATTTTACAATAGCGCTTAGTAAATTGGTGATAAGTTAGACAAGAGGTAGTTAAATGTATATGCAAAAGATCAGAATTCCTAAATATCTCGCTCATAGTTAAATTTAGCGTTAAAGTTGTAACGTACGTAGAGAAGGCTAGTTACTGTATAGGGGCGACTTACAGCAAGGGTATATAAAGAGAGCCACACGTAACGTCAGTGTCCCAGTCGCTGTCAGTTTGTTCGAAAATTCATTGTTGTCTTGTTTTTCGTGTAGGAATAAAAACGTTCAAAATTGTTACTTTTCTCGATCGCGTGCATTTATTTTAAATAACGAACTTTAACGATTTGTAACTGACATTTTGCTAACCGAATCTCATTCGCGTCATAACACCTATTCAATTTGCAGGTTACTGATATTCCCTACTTGAATTTTATTGATTGATGGTTCCGTAATTTGGATATCATGTCGATTACCTGACGCTGTTCTTACTCTGACGTACCCAGACATGTATATGTTTGCATTCCAAAGCGGCGATCTTTTGTGTATATTCTACGGGTACAAAATGGTTACAAATCTGAGCACACCGATTGTATCAATACACGGCCTAGATTTCGGTTTGTATTAGGCGCTGGCGACACAACCAGCATTCATTTTAGTCCGAGCTACTGAACGTTCACACATTGATGAAATAACACCATCAGTCCAAACCTAACTGCGGAATCGGATTAGCAGATAACATCATTTTTCAATTTCGTCTCTTGTTCACCTTACATTCGGTACTGGATTTCAATGGTCAGATGTACTTAGGATTACTGCATTTAGTGGACTGGTGTCAATAAAAGTATCGGAAGACGGTTTCCCCAAAGTGGCGGCTGAATGGCGTTTATAATTCATAATCGTTCACGCAGAACATTTTCGCTTCAACCCTAATGAAATTATCTGCTAAAATGTGCCCAACAAATCACAGAACTATTTATACATACATTCCGGTTTTGTCGAAGAAAGTAATTAATTCGTGGTACATGGAATTCATTTCACAGAACAATGTATGCCATTGAGAGAGATTTTAGCAGCTGGGATCAAATGACAATTTTACGACCTGTAGAAGCAATTTAATGAAACGGGACCCATAACGAGAGAGTTTAAGCTGCTAGTCGTGCAAGTAACCACGCATACTGCGCACACGTCCGTGTCTGCGTAATTTCGATACCTCAATCCTTTTAATACCCTACTTATATACTTACCAAACATCACAAAGCATTATAGTAATGGAAAGCATAAGTAATATTGTGTCCCCGTTAATGTGCTGTAACAATGACGCCGTAACCAAAGATTACTCGCCTTTCCTATAGAAGAGATAGTGTTACGTGACAAATTTCCCAGTTCCATAATATTTTCTAAATTAGCCCTCATGCTACAAACTGAAAAGCATGATACGTATCTTCTCCGCTACAAAGGGCAGTATACTTTCCAAGCAGCAACAAATGGTTGACATATGCGTAATACTATTAGAGAAGGAGCGTTAGTTCTTCTTGTCATCATATTGCTTGCATAACACCTGCGTTACCGTTATCTGGAACATCAATTGCGCAACAAATATATAATTATCACCCCGTTAAGGCGATTGCTTGACAGTGGATCGGGTAGCCAATATATGTATAAGACAGATCTTTTGATGAGATCGTAAGAGGAACAATGGATTCGCCCATGGCCAAGCTTAAATCGATATATGTATGCGATGTGTTTTCAATGAAAAGGGAAAACAGTTGCTGAGTTGTTTATTTTTGATGTGTTTATGACAATCTCGCCATTATGTCTTGATAACAAACGGTTCAGTGTTATTTGACATGACATGCCTGTAAAATCTCTTTCTTGGATTTATTAATTCCAATGGTTATACGAATGGCATTGGTTATGAAAGTGGGTATCCTACGAATAGAGTTTATTTGTAATGTTGGAAATGTTGCATAACATGTGTGATTTGAAAATCATTTCGAAACCTTGATATCATTTGGATTGAGTGCGCTTACCGATAAAGAAATTCATTAAACATGTTTTAAACACAACTCAATCAAATCGAACTTCCAAGTTTTGAAAACAATGAAAACAAATAATACAACAAATATTCTTCTAGCGTGTCTCCAGCAAACTACATATTCACAAACTATTCATTTCGGGTATCGGATGCATTCATTACAAGTTTACCATACGATAATAAATGTAACTGTTTTAAGAAATAAGATAAATGATCCATGATACGTTTCATCAAAAACATTAAAAAATACACACAAACATTTAATTACGGTAAACCTATTAACTAGACATCACGAACAACTATACGATGAACGGCTATGAAAGCAGAAAGCTTCAGATAGATTGTGAAAAGATACAAACATTCAATGATCCCCAACATAATTTCCCTGTGTCTTCTATAAATCCATTCCGTGCACAAGAATAGCGAGATCATAAGACGTAGTTTCTAACCAAAAGCGTTCCTGGTCATTACTGCATATTCATTAGAAGCAATGGCACACAATAAGAAAGTACTTCATACTACACGTGCAATTTAAAACATTCTTCAGATGAATGACCATGATGAAGAATCGTTTCGTTTTTGTACTGAACAGCGACTTTGTTACAAATTCAAAAATTAGTATTTTGTTTAGCTACAACGGAAAAATTGTATACGCCGTCCAAGCATATACGTTCATCCACATGCCACTTTGTTCCTAATAAAGCGATAATCTGTAACACGTGTGTATTATTATACATTCACGTTATGGATATAACATACCTTTAGTTTAAAACGCAATGGTCCATGTAGTACAAATCATTTTAATTTAGAAACTTTCACAATGACTCAACATAGTGGAAAGAAAATTCCATCTGCAACACGGGCACAGCTACATCCACCGTCAGGTTAATGAATGCATTCTAGATTTCTATAAAATTTCCCTTCCAGCCTATCTTCTCGTAACAGCTTAAATTCCAGAATCGTTGAGTCAATATAAAAAATGTGCCCGCATACACATGATGTAAAATGTTAAAATAAGATGAATGTTGCTGACGTGAGATTAAGATTGCGATGAAACAGGAAATACTTTAGTTACACAACCCATCCTTTTGTCTCAAGGAATCGGTATTTTTAGATCCTGGATATGTAACACGACTTATACAATAAACTGGATATTACTTGGTCTTGACATATTAGGAAGAAGTTTGAAGGCTGTTTTTTTCAGAAACATATAATAGCTGATGTTGGACTTGATGTTATGGAATGTGTCGTAATATAAATTTGCGAAATATGTGGTGTACAGTTTTAGTCTACACGTCCATGTCATCTTTAAGTGCTTCCTGTAAATCGCGAACATATTTCCGTTTTCTTTTAAAATACTTTAAGTTTATGATATTTTACCTTAGGATCCGCATCTCAGTTTTGACAGGTTCAATGAAAATAACTACTCTATTCAGTTGTACTATTTAAGAACACTAATTACGTATAGATTTGATGTTCCCGAATATTGTCTTTCCAGCCCATTGTATAATCTTGCTCCTTGCTTGCAACGACAATACAAGTTAAGGCGATTTGCGTTTCTGTACAACATTTGAAGTTCACGGTGGTACCTTGTTAACTCATCACATACATAATATTGTGCATATATAACAAATGCAAAGTCTAAAGTTGGAAACGGAGAGAGCTACGCAGTTTGTTTATAAATTTATATTACGTTATGGTTTACAGCGACATGTGTAATTTCTTCCAAAGCATTACATTCAACTTTTGGTAGGCCCTAATCTTTCACATCATACCTGTTACGACGTACATAAACACTACATAATGTTTCGAGCATTGATACAATCGATTCCACTGTGTTGTTTTGTATACGTAAAATACATTATATTATTATGTAACTTTGAGAGATGGGTGTTCACTTGAACAATAATGGAAATGGGATTTGAAGTTTTCGTGTCATGTGTCAACTATGAGATACGAGGCATTTCACGCTATATAAATCTAAGACCATTTTCTGTGTCATTGCAACATTTACGAAATAGGGATTGGCTTGAACATGTCGGCAGAATTTCGTTGCCCTTGAGACTTTTGTGACATTGGCAGTTTTAGGCGAAACATCTGGAAACTTAGATGTAGAAAAATGTTCCCTTCACGTATATTCATTCAACTTCGTCTTGGCTTCACCTAAAAGGATTTTTGAATATATTGAAGTTATTAGGTGTCCTCAAGCATGAATAATATTTTTCTGCGTCTAAAAGCAAAGTTAGTGACGTTACGCAACCACACGTAACACCTAGTCAGTATTAACCTTTTCCCACACATGTTTCTATGGTTATCTCCATATTTTCCGGATATAACCTAAGGTTAGTATACGACAATCGAAAAGATGCGTATTGTAAAATGAACGAATCCCAAATTATAATCTGCTCAAAAGAATGTTATCACTTGTTGGTGTGTTCTGAGAAGTGCAAAACTTACTACCCTTGCAAACCCATATCAAAAACATCAAATAACTCATTATGTTTCCCTCAATTTGATAACAAAGGCTTAGCGCAATCCAAATGATCAACATTCCCTGCTTTTCGTTTTGAAAAAAACATTATTTAATTCTTTGTCATTCCTTCCAACAATGCAATTATGAGGGCGTACCAAAAACATGAAAGTTTAGCGTTATGACATCCACTATTTCATAAGCTATTCAAATATATCTACGTAATCTATCAAATTACTTCTGACAGATATCGACAGGCTACGTTCATGCGTGTTATGTTTCTCTCAACGTTAATAAGCTTACTTAAATCCAAAAGCCTTGTTTCGTGGAAGGTTACATTCAATAAAAATACTTGCCGAAGTTTTACAATACCACTGTGTGGTTTTCGTTTTGAATTCTACGCAGTAGCCAACCTGGTTTAAGTTGTCCTAGGTTAACGTTATTGATACTTTATGGGAACATATGCCCGTACCGTATCTTATAAATATTGGCTGATAATTTGGTTGACAGAAGCTTCCAAAATACTCATTTTATAAGTCGTTTCAAAGCAACTGTTTTTATGTCAGCTCGATTGTGGCGACCATGCGGGGGCTTGAAGTATATTGATCACAAAACGTAAATAATATTTAATGCCAACAGCGCAAGTAAACACAAACATGGAAAGTTTGACAAGATCTGAGTGGGTTTGAGTTTAAACGAAGTTGTTCCGTTTTTATCTCCACAATTTCCGCTATCTGGCACTCGCAAAAGTGAAGAACGTTGAACTTGCAAACTTTATGTTATAAGCTGAAACTCCATCTAATGAGTTTTGCTTCAATCCATAATTATGAAGAAGAACTTAACATTCAAGTGTAAACTAAAACACTAATTTTGCTCTAATACCCCGTGTGACGACTGTCAGTGAAACAAAATAACTTGACGTTTACATTAATATGCTGCAAATGGAACTGGTGCATTATGTGCATTCAACGGGAGAGGAAAAATAGCATTTAGTGGCACAGCACATATAAGAATTTAGACTATATGCACTATGTTCTTTTAAAACTCAGAAAACAACAAAGTGTTTGCATTAAAAATACAAAATAAAATCTCCAGTTAGTTTGGATCTTACACAAATATATGTCCAAATGGTCCCATAATGCAAATTAAATATTCCCTGGTCCCATAGTTGCAGCAACTCGTAGAGTGTACTTACCTTAGAGGAATGGTTAAAGCAAACGCAATACTACATACATTAAAGTTTCTTCTTACAGTCCGAAACTACTAATTATATGAACTTTGTAATTAAAAGTATAACTCGAATTTTAAATTAGCATTCCAACCATCAAAAAGTGAATTGTATTACGTATTTCCAACTTATTTACCAAAGTTGCATAACGCAATGGGACAGTTTAGCATTTTTTTGGCATCTCTGGAAGCATTTTCCCAGACTTTGCACTTTTAATTATTATCATTAAATTCATAATCATCTCACTAAAATTACATTTTCGACGAGGGTGATATTTTAAACATGCAATTACTCAGATTAGTTACGTGATGATGACAAAATCAAATAAACGTATCGCTTTCATCACCATGCCTACTATCTATGTATGTGTACCTTGTATGACGTAAAAAATAACTTCCACTTTACAACTGTCCACGGCACACTGACGTGTATCTAAACATTGCCCAACAACTTTCGGGTAAGAAGCCTTTTCCTGATATCAACAGGAAAAAGCGTACGAGTTTCCCATTCAGTCGTCAGTTCGCAACCGTGCGAGCTGGGGAACCGTCGTGTAGAAACCTCTGCTCTCCATCAGAATCTGTTTTCGAATTTCCAGAGTAGCCCCCTAGAACCAACTTTGTAAGCACAGTTGCTGCGTTCAACCTGTTCATTTGTGCATTGAAATTTCGATTTGTTCAACATTTTGCTCTGCACGAACAGCTCATTATATTAAGTATGTATCTGCTCGTGTTTTTCAACTTGAGTGTGTGATCTAAGTATATGTAATATTAGCAAAAACAAGTGCAAATATTGTGAAAATACGTAAGTGTATTACGAAATGGAAGTGGAATCGGGAGACCATTTGCCAATGTGGGATATACCTGTCCTGGTTGAGAAAGTACTAAGTGGCAGTTTGAAAAACATATCGCTAATTTTGAGTGACTGGCAAGTGGAAAGATTAGAAAAGATGGGGGAAAAGAAGATGGGAATGGAATGTCTCCTACATTCCTGGCTGATTGCGCAACCAAGGCTTTCACAAGGTAGAGCACGAGTGAATTTGTGCTTACATCGGCATAGATGCGTTCCATTCTTTAGAAATTACCCAACATTTCCGTAAATGTTTCTCATTTACTCATAGCATGATGGAAAATGTGAAATCATTTATAACAGCGCTGAGGTATTTAAGCAGTTTTTGATTGCGTAATGTAACGCCATTTTGAAAATTGTTTAGGAGTGTTTTGTAACGCCACTTGGGACGATATTTATTGCTGGCCTCCCACGCCAGCGGGAACTGTCGCGACAAGATCTTGTAGCGAGGCTTTTGAGAAAACGCAGCCCAGGTACGCTCCCCATCTTGAAGGTAAAAATGAATGACAGTTTAATACAAAGTGTTTTAGTGTGTAAAATATCCAAATTTTTGAGTTTTAATGTAGATGATGGCATGGCATTTACCAAATTGCTGATCATTACCAAGAGTGTTTCAGAATGACTGAATGCTGCAGGTTTCGTTTCTTGTCGAGTGACGTTTAGTAATTACATGTAATTTATTTTTGTACATTTTTAAGGACATGGAACAAGAGTGTGTCTAGAAAATGGGACTTGGTTGTGGGGCGACTGGACAAATTACTCGGAGTGCGCTGATTCATACGAAGAACATATTCGCACAACAGTGAGCACAATTGCTGTCTAATTCGCGACAGGTCTCTATTTATGTATGTTATATATTTGTAATTATGTGATTTTCATTTATGTTTGGCATCAGGAAGAAGAGAAAGAGCTTGTGGCGACCGTCCAAAAAATATTGTTCTTTGGATCCATCCTGTCCATAATTTGTCTCACTTCAGCGGTGACAATCTTTTATTATTTCAAGTAAGTGGCCAATTTAAGTAAATTATAATTTTATCTAAACAAACTGACCCTTCACTCGGCAAATATCTGCTCAAAGAGAGCAATTCTAATGCCAAATTTCAGTCCATGCATAGCATTTTCACAAAAATTAAAGAGATTTAAAACTCGCATAAAGTATTATTCTTGCCCATCTATCCGCAATTCCATCCATGCAGCTTTTCAAATTTCCGATTTTAATTAAGGACAAGAGAAGGTCAACGCATTTTCGTCTAACTCCTAATTTTTGTATGAACCCGTGACCTACACGTTACTGTGAATCGTAGGTACAGCACATATAATTACTTGTGATTTCTTCGAAAAAGAAACTTCATCAAAGCACACAAAAACAAAGATAATAAATGCTAAGAGCTGTTTGGCCTGAATCTAGGCAGATGTATATTCGAAACAAACCACACTTTTCCGTAGAAGACTGCTAATTGTATACAAGCTCAAAGTACAAGCTTTTACCAAAGATCAAAGTACAATTATTACAGAGCAGGAAGGCATTATTATGCTTTTGGGTCAGGTCGCAAGAAATAAGTGTTACTTTGTAAATGAAAGCTGTCCGTGTTTTTTCAGATCTTTGTGGTGCGACCGGATTACAATCCACATTCATTTAATGATCGCTCTAACGCTTCGATACGCTCTTCTCATCGTAATCACAGAGCCGTTTGTGCTGGACCGAGCCACCAATTATAGGAGCATGGTAAGCTAGGAGACCTCAATCACTTTTTTCTGTTGAATCGGACTCACTCAAATAAATAATTCAAACGAAAAAAAAACGTAATCCGATTTGTAGGACGTCCTCTGCAAAGCTGTTCTAATCTTGTACCTTTACGCGACTGTCGCCTCTATAAATTGGATGTTCATCCAGGGAATGTATATCAACGGGAGACTGACCACGAATGTGTTTGATGGGGGGACGCCGTTCAAAATATACTATGTGATTGGCTGGTGTAAGCTTTTCTAACTAATTGTAGGTTGCGTGTAATTGGGTAAGTTGTTGGTGTAATATGGTCTAATTGCTTTGTAACCAGTGTTTCCTGTACTGCTCGTGTTGGTTTATGCCATCGTCATGGAGATTAGACATCCTATAAAATGCTGGAAAGGGTATAGTGACATGGACGAAATGTGGATTATCCTCGGTCCCATTCTCTGTGCACTTATAGTAAGTGTAACTGTAAAACAAAATAGTAGGGTCCTTCAATTTCAGCAACTTCTAAACCCTTACATTGTGCTCAATTCCATTATTACAGGTCAACTTCCTGTTCCTGCTAAACATTGTCAGAATACTGGTCACAAAAGGACACACCAGCTCAAGCGCTGGTTCCTCCGACTCAATCCAATTCCGGCGAGCTGCCAAGGCAACAGTATTTCTCCTTCCGTTGTTGGGTGTAAACAACCTCTTGTTCGTCTACAATCCCGGGGGAAACTTTCACAAATACTATGTCATCTTCAATTCTCTGTTTGGCTCAACACAGGTAAGCATGAAATGTACTGAATGAGTCATGCACCTATTTAATTCCAGGCCATTGTACTTGGTTCGGCGTGGACACTAATTTCGCTAGGTTACTTTTTATTTTGAATCATAAACGTAATCAGTTTTTCGTATGTATATTTCCCAAGGGCATATTTGTGTCTGTTGTCTACTGCTTCCTGAGTAAGGACGTCAGGGACGCATTCCGTCGTGTCTATCGACGTCATAAGGCACGTCAAAATGGCTTTCCAATTCGACGGCAGGTAAATGTTCGAAGGGGTAATAGGAGACGGTCTGTACCTGGGCAGCGGACCAAATCTCTTATCATCGTCGAACAACCTGTTAATGCGACAATATGTCAAATTAGATCCCCCGATCATCTTCAGCAGTTTCAAAATTATACACCGAAGGGCAAGGTATCCATAAGCCCGTGCAAAGGCACCAGTAATATAGCATGCAGTGAAGATATACTTGCAACAGAGTTGCAACTTGCACCGCATGATGAGTCATCCGTATCAAGTAACTCGGTTTCATCAACTTGTAGTGTGCATAGAAATGCAGTTGTGCTCAATAGTGGAAACGTTGGAAGTGAATTTGTACCATGTCGGATTCCTAGGAATGGAGTGCATCCGACAGATCCATTTCTCCGCACTGAAGTGATGGTGGAGACGAGAACTGCATTTCGCAGGAATCAATATACTGTTGTTTCCATACCATTACGCGAAATTACTGCGTCTTGATGGAATCGATCAGCAAGTGCACTAGAATCTGTATCAAAGTGTGATAGTGTTAGTGAGGTATAGTATATGCGAGCTAAATGAGCTTGTGCGTATGCGATGGGTAATTGCGAAACTTTAGACATTTTCTTGTTGAATTGAGTGCCCTGAGTATCCTTTACTGATATCTTCCATCATGTAATGTCTACATATAAAATATCTCACAAGGGAAGGTTGTGTGGTGTAGAGAGCTCAGAGAGGAACCAGGAAATGTCCCAGAATCAGTTGTTTCTGCTAATTCTAACGGTATGTTGACTTTTTTGCACAAATGAAATTTGTAGATTTTACGGGCATTTTATCCTTTGCCTTCTACAAATGACTCCGTACGATGAACATAGGGTTAACAATAATAACTACGGTGTTCACTATTTACAAAAATAATCTGCCAAAGTGTCCTTCCTTCCTTGATGATACGAGTATTTTAATGTGCCGCTGTTACGTAGTGAGGAACGAAAAATTTACTGAAATTAAACTTGCAGTAATGTATGCTTGGTAATTATTCCCGCGATATTCCCTTTTACTAGTGGCGTGGTCTTTTATATTACTACATGAATTTAATTAATTCAATAATCATTTCAGTCTTTAGTATACTTGATGGTGTTTGTCATGCCATCCAGTTCCTAAACGTGGACATGCTTGAAAGCGCCATCTGCAGAATTTGACATTTACGTCCATGTAGATCATTCAAACTCTAATCACATTATCTCATGCAGAATTGGTGCTAGGAGATTTTTCGTGAATTTGTACGTATCAGCGGTACGTTAAATATCTTCTTGTCAGAATAAATAAAGAATATAGTAGGAGCATTTTTAATAGATTATTTTTGGACGAAATGTACACCGTGGAACTTTTAGATTAGTACATGTTACTCGTACATACTCATTTGTGGAAGGTCAAGGTTAAAATGCCCGTAAAATCTACAAATTTCATTTGTGCAAAAACGTAGACATACCGTTAGACTCAGCAGAAAAAACTGATTCTGGAGCATATCCTGGTTCCTCTCTGCGCTCTCTAAACCCCACAACCTTCCCTTTTCAGATCCGGAATGTACTAAAACGCACGTCGATATAATTTTTTGTTTCATACATTGCATTTCGGCACGGAACATTAAGTTCACATCATTATGCTTCATCAATACGATACAACAATTTACGCAATGCGCGCCTACCCTTTCAGTCAACGTAGCTACAATCAGAATAGGATATGTCCATCAACCCACTTTCACTTTTATGGCCCATGTAGTTATGTGACACAATTGCACACCGGAAAACGTTTCATCGGCTGCAAGCTAAAAGCGGCAAACTCTCGGATCCACATAAGTTGCCATCATTCATACAACATGTAAAGACAGTTTGCTTTGGAGTAAACAGATTCGAGTACATTGACTGCTCCGTCGACTCCACAATCACTAACGTACAAATCAGTGGCAGACTAGACGGAGGAACGCGCTAGAGAATGCAATAGGACAGAGGCATTGTTGGGGCTTAATTTATAGTCTCATGCATTATAAAATGCGCACTTGTCATTGCATTAGTGTTAAATGTATTTACATTGTGTTGAATGAACGAGAGTTTATCTGTAAATAAAGTAATATTATTCGCAGATGCAAGTTGCATTTAAACAAGCATTAACGATAACATACTGCATATAACATAAAGTACGTCAATGTGAATTTACTTTCATCTCCACTGAATGAAGGCCTCTATAATCAATATGGAAAAGTTGGAGAAAATGCAGGTAAGATACTGGATACAGTTTTGCCAGCCAAGGGATTTAAATATTAGCCTATGCAACTGCGTTGCTACAGTAGAGTCAAAGCATTGCTATTCGATACAACTAATTATATTTGCATTCAATATAAGAGATACGTTTGCGTTCTCCAACATATGTGGTCAGGTAGACCAACTGGACGATGTCGCCTGAGTACTCCATTGGGTTAATTGGCTTGTGGAACTACAATTTATGTGGGTTTAGGAACGTAGATACTCTGAAGCCCCTACATGTAGGCGTTGATTTTAGTTTCAAAACAGATAATGGCATAAGCCGAATGACTCTCTGTCCGCAACAACTAGTACACAATAGACCAAGAACTTTTTCAAAGTTTTGTACATATAATTCAATGTTGTTATGAAAACGGATTGCCTACGCATATGCCACAATTACATAAAACAAATGTTGTGAATTTGTGAAGTGAAAGCATTATGTCACTGTGTGCTTTAAAATATAGATTAGTTTTCAGCTTTGACGAGGTTGCGTAGGCAATTGTATAAAACACCCAAATTGTGTACAATTTCCCCTGTGATCTTAAAATCCCATTAGCTTAATGAAGGTTTTTTAGTTGAAACATAAATTATTACAGGGGCAGCGGCTTTCCGATGGATTGTAAACTCATTATCCTATTTTCCATTGAAATGATTTGACGAAAGCGCACAATTTAGTGGGCGCAAATACCTGGATAAGAAAGCATCTTGTCTAATTGCTTTAGAAGTAAATGCCGGAAGGGAAGAAATCCAGGAAAATGAAGAAAAAACAAAGTACAGTACTTAATATAACTTAATTTTACAGAAGGAAATAGTAGCGGAATCACATTCGTTTCATAACACCGTCAATTAGCATACATGTGGACGTATGAGAAAGGTAGCAACAAATGCAGGGTGAAATGTTTTGAAGTCTCGTATCCTTTTGCATAAGATGAAATCCATTACCGAAGGATTTCTTGGGGAGGCCAATTCTGATGAAAACGTTTTCTTGAAATGTCCAAGTAAAACACGGACCATCGTATTTACGGACTAAAAAGTAGCTAGCGTCACGCTCTCAATTTACTCGGTGACATGTGTCATAACCAGAGTACGGTTAGATGATAGTTGGAGGTAATGACTCTAAAAAGTTTTCCAGTCTTTAAATATACTGAAAGCTCATGTTAGCATCATTATAAGTTTTCCCACTCATCCTAGTTTCTAACTATATGGATTTATATGCATGTCATCTTTATATCATCAGGCGATTTTATATTTCATTTCAATTGCATACTTAGGTATTCGCAAATGGATTCCGTATAATTATTTTTGTGTCGTTTTTGCCACCCGTTGATAAGGAATACAATTTAAGCCAACATTCGAGGACGAACTGATGATGTGGTTATTTATTTCATATATATTGTTGTTGACAAACAAGTGCCACGAACATATATTTGCATTTTGGTAAGATATTTTCAAGGTCTTTACGAATTAGTAGTGACTACGCCCGATTTCAATTCTGATGAAGCAGCGTTATGAATTTACAATCACTTGTTTGTTGTTCAGTATCAATGTACCGTTTCTAAGATACTGGATATTACTTCTTGACAATTCCTCTCGGGCAACAAATGTAGATCAAGATTCACAAAAAAGAAAGCAAGGCTGAAATGTTACATATGCAATGTAAGACTGGATTAAATGCGAATAGTCCAAAAACACTGAACTAATAGCGTGCGGCATGGGCGTTTTCTAAGCTGTATTAGTTTACGTAACTGCATAGGAGCAACTGTAACAAATATCCACGCATCTCGCATTAGGCAAGGAGGAAATGCCAAAAACAGTGTATCCATAACTATAAAAACGACATCATATCGACATATGGCGAAGCAATGTTACAAGCTTCATTTTTAATGAGAAGAACTTGGTATTATTTCAAGTAGTGAATTTCAAATATTTCAACAAATCCAAGGACATCCGCTCGACATTGTAACAAATTGTATTGTATTCATAGTCAACCTTGAAAGTTGTGTAAACATTATGTAGCAAGATGTAAACTGGTGTATAGTCAACGAATGTAACAAAAATATCAACAATTGCGTGTTTGGAATGTGAGATAATGAAGAGAACTTACTGCGAAAAATACAATACATATACAAGCAAAGAAAACTGCTTTAATGGGCTCTGAATTGTCTCGCCGTTAACTGCACAATCCTAAATCTTACTATGTTCATTTGATAAGCAATTCACAAGTTCTTTCCTTTGGTAATTATGTTTGCTGTATTTGTCACAAATCAAGGCTTCATTCAAAACCACGTCGCTGGAAGGAAACTGAATATATGGTTTCATCATGAAGCTCGAAGAGTGAAGCAATCTTTCGAGTATACTTAAGAAAACTGTAAGCTGTCATAATTGGCTGACAAGACTAGAAAGACCACAGTATATCGTCCTCGAGGCAAAATAAATGCACTGTACATAGTCCATAAATAATCAGTGTTTTAAACTCTAGCACGACATCGTAAAGCATCTTGTGCATTGATTTAAATGGAATGCTCTAACGGTATTGCAATTTTACTAACGAACTAACAAAGTGACTTGAGAACACTCCAGTAATAAGCGGAATCATTATGGTCGAGTATGTAGGTAAGCTTTGTTGCTGCCACGGATGGATCCGATACATCCATTCAAAGAATCGATAAACTAAAAATATCTTCTTTCGTTTGCTAAAAGCTCGGGCGCTTATGTTAGTCTGTTGTCCCTGGTTCTAGATATTTTTTTATCCGTCAATCATGTTTGCTTTTTGTATTGACTTTTCTTGTCCTTAAATAATCCTTCGGAGCCGCTATTGAGTGAAAGTAACTCAGTCCACGAAGGAAGCCTGAGTTGCAGTATCGGTGATAAATGGATTATTTTAGAGTCTCGAGTAAATGCAATGTCCATTTTTTGGCATATAGAAAATGTTGAAGGAAGTAGAAAGTCTCGCAACTGGCATGTGTGCGTTTTTGTTTATTCACTGTTTCTACGTACCATATTGATTACTCATTCCTAAAGTACGACACAAGCTATGGTTTCGATACACTTACGTTGGACATAGTCCTGTGAAGGGAAGGAATCATCGTATATTTCGAACGTTTACGTAATTTCTAGCAAGTTGATGGGTCAACGGGTACCATAACACCCTCATACGCCACGACATGGATGGAGTCACCCATACAACCCATGCTTGCAACATCTACTTATATAAATATATTGTATGTGATCGCTTGTAGCCGGCTCATATATGGCATTTATTTTAAATATGCATACACTTGAAGCCAGGGATCACAAATACGCGAACAACGGAATCCACCATACAACGAAAAAAATTAACGGTTATACTGAAGTATCATTCTTCAATTGCACCCATTGTTCCGGTTCCTCTTTTGTGATCACGCACTATTGGAACTTCGCACTAATTGATTGTGATCGAGCTTGGATAATAGTCGGCTCTGAAATGACTCACGATGAGACAAACAGACCGTGATCGATACCTTGGCGCGTTATTATGTATAGAGATATATTGCAGAAACAACATATACATCCGGAGAATATGAACCAAAGTATCCAAAGGAACTTCCTGTAATGTTAACACAATAGTATAAATGTACCCAAGAAGTAAAATGTTGGAATATGATATCATAGTCAATTTTCCATCTCTACGTAGCATTCTTACGAAGATGACATGCCAGTTTTTAGTGGAATGAATTCCTTGACAATGTATCTTGTGCTCTTAGCCATATGGTTCAAGCGATATATTGAAGAATTTATGGAAGGAACATATTATTCATTACGTATTAGCCGAAATCAGTTTTGTTCGAGTTGGATAATTTATATGACAATGGCCTCTATGGAGTATACCTACACATGTTTACACACGTATGATTTGTTAGCGTAATTCGTAATAAATGGTTCAATTACTATTTGTCAATGAACCCATTGATCAACTTTGAAAGCAAACATATGTATCTACAATTAATTACACGACTAATTGACGTATATGGTGTAATAGTGCAATTCGTTGGTTTTTCGGTCACCCTGTCTGTTCGTAAGGGCAATAATTTCAGCACGTTTTCTTACATTTTCTTCGACTTTGGTGCAGAGGTTTTCCAGAATGGCGCGTCGCTTGATGTGTTATAAGCGGGCGTGTTTTATCGGCGTTGCTCCTCTCAATGTGAGCAGTACCCAGCAGTTGGTGTATATGAATTTACTCAACGTCTTTGCTACAGTCGTTGCGGAGTTACAAGACGCACTCACCGAATCAAAACCTAACGATATAACTATAATGGAATTGCCAAAATGTGAAAATAGTAATTAAGAAACTTGTGGCTTTGATATCATGCGGTTGAAAACATTTTGTGCACATCTGTACAAACGTGATTCATATTAAAAGTAGCTGCTTTCTCAAGCTGGTACTAGCTTGCGAACAGATGGTGGAGGTTCTGAACTTCTTTGCAAGTAATTACGCACTTCAGTTGGCTCAGGCTAACCTTGTGTATGAGTGCGCGTTAATGAACTAGATCATTGCTCAAACTTGAATCATACTTTGTTCTTCTTCAAGTTCAGTGTTCAAAGGACTTAAATTATAACCGTATCAGGTTGAATGCATAGATTATGTGAGTCAGTTTATGAAAAAAGCGGAGCCAATCCACAGTTGGATGATAACTTTCTCATAAATTCTCTCCAAAGTTTCATGCGTGTTTACAAAGAGGCACTTAAAGCTGAACATTTATAGGTATGCAAGTGTAATTGGTATGGCATGTTGATGGGTTATTGGCATGCAAATGAAATAATAAATGTTACAAACAAAATGGTCTAGATCTTCCAACGGTTGTATTCTTGGCGCATATTAACTTTTTGTATCGCTTGGAATACCAAAGCTGTTGATACACTTACGTAGTTAATGAACATATCGTCGTACACCTGTCGAGTTTTGTTTAGAAGCATGCAATGGAATACCCGACCTGCCGTCACTGCGATTCTATTTTGGGATAATTTTTACCTCCTACTCAAGTGCTTTCATCAAATGTCAACAGTGTTCTTTCACCTTTACTAACGGAATATGAATTGGTCCTAAAGACTGTCATGAGGGCATGCAAATGAACATTCCACATTTTCAAATGTTTTCAAAAAGCGCATATAAAACGCTGAAAGCAAGTCGTCTGTAACGCAAACGTTTTTTTCCCTGAAAGACTTTGGATTTGTTATAAAGATTATATGTATTTACTGTAAACCGATGCTCTACTGGGCATAAAATTATGACGGAGTTAAATAATTTAACTTTGATGGAAATCGTTAATTGTTCCCACAAATGCGGTAGGATTACAACAATGCCGCGAATCAACTATGTCCTAAACCAATTTTATTTCTTCGAGACAGATGAAATTAAGCTATACAAATTTCAGAGGATAACGGGAATCAGAACCAAGTTGACAAATAATAATATTGACCATGAACACAGCTTATGGGCTACCGGAAATATGGCGGTTATTGGTATTTAGGTGTTTGTATCGGTGCACCGGTAGTCAAAATTATAAGATATTGATATTTAAAAGATTTGATTATTTAATTTTCCCAACAATGTGTTCAAAACCAAGTTTCATTATCATTATATATCACTTGTAACCGACTGCTCTACGATCTAGTGTATTTCTTGTGGTGCAAATGTTTTATCGGAAAACATGAAAGACAAGTAGCTCAATGAACAGCTCAGTTTAGTGCTTTTGTATTTTACTCGTTAATATAACTAATGAAATATTACGGCATGAGAAGAGACCAAAAGAGCGGTTACGTAAGTTATACCATGTGATGCTATATAACAATATTTGTTCTAGAACGATAATATACCGTTTACTTAACTTTTGGTTCCTTCTCAAAATGTTTTCCAAAGCCGTGCGGCAACAAGTATTCTTCGACAAGTCGGGCATCGTTGAAACCAGTTGAGTGTTTGTGACTTCTTGAGGCTGAAACGAAAAATGTTCAAATGGAACATTCATATTTCCGGTCTGTTCACAATGTCCATGTATTTTTGGAATACCAACAGTTTGGTTTTGTAATCTAACTCTGTTTTCAACATATTGAATAATTCTTAAGACCCATTATGCGGATACAGTGTTCAGAGAAGAAACAAAGTTTTGCAATGTACCCATATTCTAGCTGTCAGAGGCACAAGTTAAGTTTTGAAAAACCAGTAACAAGCTGAATAACCTCCAATATCAGTTGAAGTGTGCCGGCTTTTATTTAAAGCCTTTAAATATATCATTTTGCTATGACTTTTAAAACAACATCGTACGTTTTACATTTTCGTTTGAAGATACAACCGTCGCAACTATGATATGTTAAATATCGTCAAAATTACACGATATGAATATAACGATCATCGATCAGATTGCTATATTCAAATCGAACAATTCTGACGCCATTTTACATTGAGAATGTAAGTTCAAAAATGCGAGATAATTTATTACTCCAAAGAAATGAGTACAATGATTATTTTTAAAGTGCATATTTCACTTTCTTGGTGTATAACCGTATCTGCACCACTCATGGACATCAAGGCACCTTAGATTCTATTTTCGTCATTATTGGCCTTCGAATGACATATATTGGATTACGCTGGAAATCAATCAGTATATACCCAATTTTGCGTATAACACCGATATACATTATCCTGTTTAACATTTTTACAGTTCAAAAGAGCAACGAGTGTAAACATCTCGAATAATGGAACGAATATGAATAAGTTTCTGCGATATTAAAAATCTTCAAAGTAATAGTTCTTTTTGAAAAAAAAATCCATGCAAGAAGCCTTAAATGTTTGGCTCAAAACGATTGAATTGGAACACCTAACGGATTTGGAATGCCATCATGTTTTGTTTAAACTATTAAATGGAAAATAACTTTCTTAAGAACCATGAATACTCTTGGCGTTAAAATTTACGACATTGACGAGTGTAAACATAGGTACATTAACATTCCAACTAGCATCATCATCACTTCATACATTACAATTATTATTATGTTCCTACTTCGTCAGCATAATTCCATTTGCACTGACAACACGTAAGAATATATGACAATTGATGTATGATATATATTCCGTATGGCAATGTTAGCTAGATGACGTTATGCATTATAAAACCAATGAACATTCCGGAATGGGTCATGATTTTCAAAGAAATTCAACATCCTCGACATACTGAGTTTTCTCTTGGTTTCCATCCTTCTTTCATCGTAATTATCATCACCCATATCCAGCATTACAGTATAATGCACTTCGCCGACCATTTCTAAACATATCGTTTTGTACGTAACGTGAAAAATTATGTGTCCAATCTGTGCTGACTGAGTATAAGGTATAGCTCAGCGCACGATCAATATATACTAATAATACAACAGGCATTCCACCTTCCCCGGAAATCAATAATCGTGAGTGTTCATCGAAGAGGGTAAAAATAAAATCAAGCTTCTTTGTCCTACGCAACACCTACAAAGAGTGGAAAGTCAGGCTATAGAATTGGAAGCACTACAGAAAGGTGTAAAAGTGATGAAGTGTGTTGCGCGAAGTAAAATATATAGAACTGTCACAGTAGTTGTACAATTTCAATTCAATTTCAAAGAATCAAATAACATTGTTTTTTTTGAAGTGATCAAAGGTGAATGGGGGTTTCATTTATAATTACAGTAATGGAAACCCTAAAAGAAAGATATAAATAAGTTGGGCGTAAGCTCTTCTTTGGTTTGGGCTCAGTTGAAAATGATACAACTGAAGAAATGAACATTTTTGTTTACTTTCCATTCCAAGTATTGTTTTCCTACGATGTGGGTTAAGTATGCTTATAAATATTATTACGCAATTCTTTAACGGTTCATCATGGTCGTAACAAATAAATAATAGTATAACGACGCGTTGTTCTTCCAAAGCACGTGACATCGTATCAGTTGATTATTTTACAATATGTTGTGTAATTACACGGTTAGGGTTATCGGAACATGTCAAATGCAAGTGTAGTCATAATCGAAAACAACATTTTCGCAATACACATTGCCTGAAAATACGACATTGCTTCACCAAGTGAAAATAAAGGTATGTAATTCATACACGTAGTATACTTCATTGAATCATGCTGAAAGCTTTGGAATTCCAAAAATAGAATTCCATTTTCAAATGGCTGGTTCTTCGCTCGATCTTTAATTTCGTTACATTGGTATGAGGTAGGAAGTACAGCAAACGCCTTTCATAATGTTGTGTAATATAACCAAGAGGGGAATTGTTTCTTTGTTACTTCAAGCACTGCATGGAGAAAAATTTGGATGCTCTGCTTCTTGAACGATTAGTCTTAAACGTCACTCAGCCGAATAGCACATTCCTTCATTCTTGTAAAAATATCAGTAGAACACTTGGAAATATAACTCATGTATGCTTTCACCAGGAAGATTACATTTAAAAAATGTATTCTTCCATTCGATGAAAAACATGGCTAAAATACCATTGATGCGAAATGAAGAAACGAGCAGATCCGAATAAAGTTCTGGAACCAACTGCCAAGCAAATGCCATCTCGGAATTCATCGTCCATTGACCCTCTATATAAATGCTGTTAAGCCAAATATGCAGTCCGGCTCAGCGTGTTTGATTTTTATGCATGTGTGCGTTGAGATTTGAAACATCTCAAAAACTGTCTTTGGAATTTAGTACATAAAATCGTAAAAAACGTTTTTTAAACCTTTCCACATGTTCCGTCAATACTGATTGAAGTGATTCCGCTGTTCTTTCGAATTTTGATACGTGGAATATGACGTCGGAGGTCAATGTATTAAAGGAATTGGCTTTGCACGGATAAACCATCCTTATATATTCGTGGACCGGCCAATGTATTTGTATTTCAGGTCATAAATCATTACACCACTTATGTTGATTTCGTTGCCATTATGATTAGTGTACGTTTGTAAACATTGAATTGACTGAACAAAGCCACCAGCTTCCTTCCTTGTACATACATTTGAAGGGAAATATTCAATCAACCGGTTAGAAGCTTACTCGGTGACTCTAAAGAAAATCGAGCGTAACTGAGTTCACTGCTTTCCAATTTAGTTTAAAAACATGCGCGATTTGCTAACTTCTTACTAGATTGGAGTTACTGACAAACAATCCTTCCAGATTGTGCAATTCCTGAAAGTGGGGAGACCAAGAATGAGTATGTGGGGGTATTTACTTTCACTTTAGTCTCTCAGAGTTATAATAGCTCACAGAAATTATGAAAGACGTTTGTTCCATCTTTTCAAAATCCTATTAACTTTATAGAAAGCGCCCAAAATCCAAAGCATTTTAGATAAACAAATGTTTACAGGATGCAGATGCATGAGATTTCCCAAGTTTGAATTTCGTATATTGACCGTATTTACATGCCTCACTCCAACTTAAGAAACATTAAGGATTACCACTAAACATTGAAACACTAGTTAAACAAAAACATCAAATGATTAAAACATAGTAAATATAAATATATATATTATTCCGTTAATGTAAGCCATTTCCTTAAAGCAAATGTAAGTTTTAATTATGGTATTCCATATTCTTTATTAATGAGCCTGGTGATAGTGAGGGGATTAGTCATCATCCCGATATATTGTCAACAAAAAATCGCAACCAGGTAGGCTTTGAGGCATTTAATTGAAAAGTCACAATGTATATATTTATGAAGTTACAAAGTCGGACTTACAGCCGTAAGGATAAATGGAATAGACATGCTTTCCGCAGTATTAATTTTTAAATAAAGCACCAAACTCACAATCAGTCGAGAAATCTTTTCTGTGACACTAGCGACAAAGAGAACGGAATATATTGTTGAGCGTAATTATTTTTAGTATACCTTAACACGGCATGCAATTCCAATAATTATACTTCATTGTACGCATGGCAATATAGTTTTCAGCTTCTACTTCCGACAGGAAGTAATCTTCAAAATGAGTGAAACGCTTGTACTAAAATTATGAATTGTCTTGTTTGTAACTCCAGTCATGTGTAAATTATAACCGACAAAAACGATTTCCCATTCGAAATTCCATTCCATTTCAAATGATAACGCGAAATTGAGTTGTTTTCTACAAGTTGTCAGATGTGTCATAATATAATAGGTAAAGAAGTAGGCACAAATTCAATATTGCCCGCTTCCTACTGAACTCCTTTACTAATTGGAATCATTCTTTATCATGGGTATTGCACTTCGCTACAGGCTATGCCACTGGCGCCGATTGCCTTTTGAATACTTGTAAAAGTTTCAAGTGATGGGCATATATATATTAACATGCTTTTTCATTCCATGTTAATTGACAAGTTATTTACAAATGTTAATTATATAGTAATTTTCTATCCAGCCTGTACTGCCGTATTGACAGCTTTCCAATAATTTCCTATACTAATTCGATGGCGATATGTACTACACATAATTGAGACATTGCAAACCAGCGAAGTGACTAGGAAATGAATGTCGATCGTCCTACTTGACTACATTTTAATGACAAATACATGCCTCCTTGCAAAGAAATAAACCATGCAGAAATGTAGGCCAATGGGTCCTACTGAATTGAAAACCGGTGAAGCGTTTTTAGTCGCACTTCAATTTTGCTGTTTGTTTTGTGCAAACATAATTATTTCCAATTATTGCTCAATTCCAGTTGCATGGGTAAGCAGCTCTAATTTATTAAGATAATTGTAATCATAATTGGGGAAAACGACAAATGAGTATTTGCTACTTTCTAGACAATCGAGAGCATACGGACACGCAGGCACATGATGGTTTCAAAATGTCTCCATAAAGTCATGAAAATCCCAACGAATTTCGGAATAATTTGTAGGATACTTTATATCATATAGAGCTTTTCATGAGGCAGTATATACAATGATACACGGTTTTCGATTCATTCGTAAAATTATTTCGTTTAAATAACTGATCTTTCCTGCAAAGTCAAGGCAGATATTTATCAGCGACTATGGGGTTTTGGTTTGTGGATTCTGATACAAACCCCATGCATGGACGCATATATGTGTTAGGCTCGTGATCAAAAGCACTTAGGGGTATCGATGTGAAATGGTATCTGTGAATTTAGTAGACTCATTTTTTGTCATACTAATGCCAATGCCAGTAATTAAAAACATATTGCAATTTTCATTCCCTGATTAATGCGGAAATCCTGTTTTTGAATCCAGTGAACCACAAAATTGGGGCCACCAGTAATCTACATGGAAGATTTAGAATGGTAAACTTGTTCAATATTCATATCTACATTTTATGTTTTTTGTAAGTATATGAGTTGTTTTTTTAGAATATGTTATACACCTCATTTACCTCGTTAACGTGAATGCTTCGATAAGATATATATTTTCAAAGTCCGGACCAATTCGTTTTGTCTTCAAACTCATGCCAATGCGTCGAACACATAACATTGCATATCTTTCGTAAATCAGTCATAACTAATGGGTTCCGTGAATTTGACGTCACCAAGTTTAATTAAACTCATCTCTAGCATGCTTCAGCATGCCGATCTAGTTTGGGAAATGTTTCTATCATATTGATACACTGATGTAAACTATCAGAGCAGGATTGAGTGCGCAAAAGGAAACTTGTGCATCGCAAATGTTAATTGGGAATGCAGGAAAACCCAAATGGCAATGCAATTTATTCAAATTGAAAATGCTAACAGCATTTCGTCAGGTTAGTGGGAGGGGTCTTAAAATTACACCATACTACCGGATATTTAATTGGGTATATTTATAAGTGAACTCGTTGGTTCAGTCAAGCAGCTTTGCTTTTATGTTTTGCATTTTCTTGTTATATTTGGCATTTGCTAGATACATAATAGAAACAATTTCCAGACTCTAATTTGATGATGTACAAACTCCAAAAATAGACAGAACGTAATACATCCTCATTCAAGAAATTTTTGAGTGTTTACGGAACCGCTGAGTAAAGCTTTTCATTAAAAGTAAATGGGCTTCCACTTTTTATCACCGTAGTATGGAATGAATGACTGCATTTCTTTGTCAGTTGAAGTAAAAACTTAATGGGATGCTGTAATTTTTAGAAACGGAGCGACGTTACCAGTATTTGTAACGTCATTATGTTTCGTAGCATCTGGTGTAATTGCAAAATGAGTTGATAAAGATAAAAAAGATTCATTTTTCAAATGAATCCTGGTACATTTCAGAGTATTCTAAATACATTACAAGGTCGATGCGTGGTTTAAAATTATCCCTCTGGTAGCGTGATTTTAATTTATGTACGCTTTCTCCATACCGGTAGATTTTCCGGGTACTCTTTCAAATGAAATGGCGCTGAAAGAATAAAATGCAATTTAGAGAATCCGCTTCCAAACAAAAAAGCTTGTATTTTTTCTCTCAACCTAAAATATCACGTCGTAATACACAAGAACATACATGACGTTGTACTCATTTGAAAACAAATGTTAATTTGGGTAATGATAGACACATCTGCGTCCCTTGAGTTTTGCGCATCATTTAGAGTACCTCATTCGGAATATAAACGTACAATTTAATACAGCTTCCAACGCAAAACCTTAGCATCGTAATATATTTGCACTTACCGAGTACCTTTCAATATGCAGTGTCACAGGTAATTAAAGTACATGTCGCTTCTTACCGAGAACAGTATACATTTCTTTTGAAATTAATTAAGCGTTCACATAGCAAATTTGGACATTTAAATTCCAACTATGCAACATTTTATGTGCATGCTCATATTTAGAAATTTTCTTAAAATTATTATTCATTTCAGATGATTTGTGGATTCGGTATAGCAGCCAAGTTGTCACAGCAATTCTTGAATGAAAATCAACTACGGAAAGTGTCTCGGCAACCTCAAGGTCAATAATCTGGTTATGAAATGTGGTATCCCAGATGTGTATGTATACCATCTCTTAAATGAAAAGTTTTCTTTTCAATTTAGGAAGGTTGCATGTTATATAAACGAAACTTTATTTCCTTTCCAATCCTAGTAACCACTACGTTCAAAAACAGAGTACTTTTTTGTTTGATGGTTGCAGACAAAATGAACTTAAATGGAAATGATGGAAATGAGATAGAGACAGACATAACTCAAGGTCACGATACCGTTTCATAAAGATAGGAACAACTGGAGAAGTGATAATATTTAGAGCCACATACAAATATGTGCTCTGAAGGAAACCGAGTTTTAACTCGAGAAGTAGGTAAGGTAAGCAATTATTTTGGGAGATCGAACAATCTTTGAGTTCCATTTTCGGAGAAATTCTCTTAAAATCATCTTTACTCGCATTTGTTGTCATCATCAGTCATCTTCAATATAAAAGAATAGAAAAAATAGAGACTGAATAGAGAAAAGTTTTCGACATTGTATACGCCATTGTGAGTGAGATGCAGCTTTGTTATTAGTTCGAGAATTATCATTATAAATACATATTATAATTTATACGCCGATAAACTTACGGTAGAAGTTGCTGAAATTAAGCATAGAGGGGCAACTTGATGCGTAGATTCCGACTCTGCAATACAAACTGCGGACCGCCTCATCCGGCGGAACTACGGTCGAAAAACAAGGTCGGGGTGGTAGAATGTCAAAAAAAATTATTGTGAATTCAGATAGAGAATAAAAAGTTGAACAAATTGTGTAAAAGAACCGCCTGTCAATTCCTCAAACCCTTACTGCTATCGCACGTCAAAAATTACAATTTTTAAACGACCGTGCTGGGGAAAAATGTGAAGAGAAATTGATTGACGCTTAGACTTTATGGACACCGGCATGGACGCTTGGTTGTTGTGCAACAAGAAGCAGGAAGTTATGGACTTCCACGCTCGCCTAATAGATACGTGTGTTCTCATACTAACTAATGCCAAGGATGGTTAAGTAAATGAAATCACCTATACATCACCAAGGAAAAGGGAACGCGCTCAGATTAAGAAGGCCAAGGATTGACCCTTCCCCAAAAAATGGGGATGGGTGGGTCGCCCCACAACCAAGCTCCCAAGCTCTCTACAGCCGATTAGTTAATTCTCGTCAAACCCGATTTTTTGTTTGGAAGATTAAAGCCAAAAATGCAAAATATATTTTCATGTATATTTTCGGTATAATATGAACTATGGTAACACGTTAAAATTAGTTTTAATACCAGGAAGAAAGGGAAATTATCTTTGAGTCTGCAGGTAAAAAATTGGGTTTGCCGAAAAATAAAGAAACGGCTGCAGAGAGCCTTGGACGATTTGTTGAGAGGGGAAATCCTCCCTTCGCCCGTTTTTTAGGGAATGGTCATTCCTTGGCCATCCAAATCTGAGCGCGTTCCCCCTTTCATTGGCGATATATGAGTGCGATTTTTTACTCTACCATCCTTGACTAATGCAAGGTTTGAAATAGTTGCTTTCAAATGTAAGTATATTGATCGTAAATGTTCGTGAATGTACGTAACGCACTCATGTACACTGTTACTTAATTGTATCCTCACTCCCGTTCGTGTGACGGGCGACCCGAGCCGGCTTTGCCGGTTCTAGTTTAGTAATATGATTTAATGACATTTTGTTTCGTAATGACGGAGAAAGTGCACGCGCCATGGAATCCTGAAAAGTTGGCTTTCACAACAAGGTCATCTTAACATGGTTAGGAGCGTAACATGCCCAGATAATGAGCCTAAGATATCATGTTATTGATATTGCAATGCTCACGCCATACATGTTTATTATGTCGTAATGCACATCGCAAACATGCTTCTTTTGTCCTGCATCAACAGTGACTATTCTTATTTTTTCATGTCATGTATAATTAAAGTATATTCGTAAAACGGAATGTTGAATTTTGTCCGAATCCTCTCCATTTTACAAAATTTTAAAATTAAGAATTCTAATCGCAAGGATATTCCATCTGCAACACACTGATACATCTACACCCTTCGTCGGGTTCATAAATGCAGTCTCGACTTCTATGTATTTTGTTCTCCTAGGTATCCTCTCGTAACAACAAACATTTCACAATCCTTGACTCACTGTACAAAAATGTTTGCGCATATTCTTGACGTGAAATATTAAAATAAGAGGAATGCTGCTGACACGAGGTTAATATTACGATGAAACAGGAAATACTTAAGTTACGGAATCCGTTCTTTTGTCTCAAGGAATCTGTACTTTTAGATACACGTCACGTAACACTCCTTACATAATCCACTGTCCATTATATGGTCTTGACATATTTGTAGAAGTTTGGAAGGATATTTTTGTGAGACCAATAAGGATTCCGGTTGACTTGATCTTAGTTTTTCATGCTCCATTTATTTTTATTTTACATGTCTTAGCTGTTGTTTTAAGTTTGCTCTGGAAAGCCGGCAGATGTTTCCTGATTCTCAAAAACAGCCAAGATCTAACATTATCATGTCACTTACATCACTGTCTCGCAGTAATGAATGAAAATAAATTTATTACGCCCTTTAATTATATATGTAGACCAATAGCTTAGATCTTACATGACGTTATATTATCGAAGTTAATTTATATTCTAGCTTATAACAACAATACAAATTATGTGGATGCATGTTTTGTTCAACGTTTAAGACTCTCGGTGGTGCATTATGAACTCATCCCATTCAAAATGTTGTGAAGGAACCTATGCAAAGTCTCACGTAAGAAACGGTGAAAGCTGCCCAGTTTGTTCATCAATGTTACTTTATGGTCTACCACGGGAAATATAACTTCTCGGACGTATGCCACCCAAAATATGTTAGCCCAAATCTGTCAAATCATACCAGATACGACATAGGCGTTATGAGGTTTCGAAAATTGATTCTGATGGTTCTACTATGTTGGTTTGTATTCTTAAGTATATTATACATATCATTATGCAACTCTGTGAGATGTATATTCACTTAAGGGAAGAACAAAACTATTGGAAATAGGATTTGGGATTTTACTAATTTTAGAATGTTTACGAAATACAGATTTGTTTTAAAATGTCGGAAAAAAGTTTGTTTGTCCTTGGTACTGTTTTAATATCGGCAGTTCTAGGCGAAGTATCTACGAGTGTAGATGTGGAAAAATATTCGTCACATGCTTATCGGTCCAACTTTTCCCTGGCGTACCTAAAAAGTATGTTCGAATATATTGATGTTAATAAGTGCCTTGAAGCATGAATCATATTTTTCCTAGCTCTAAGACCGAAGTAAGTGCTGTTAACACGACACTTAACACATGCTCAGTTCTGCGCTTTACCCAGACAAGTTTCTGTGATTGCGTCCACATTTATCTATAATAACATCTGGCACGTGCACGAATAGATTCGTATTTTAAAATGTAAGAATCCCAAATTAGAATCTTCCACAGAGCAGTTTGCTGGTATTTCCTGAGGAGTAGAAATCTAAAATCCGTCTACTGAATAACATAATCTTGTAATCTTGTGTCACAAACATGAAAGTAATCATTACTTTCTTCTCCCGTTTTTTGTCTGCCTCCGGTTCGATAATGGAAATATGGCGCAATCCAAATACTAAATATTCCCACCATTTTGTTGTGGGAAAAGTTCTTTGGCGTTCCTTGTAACAATGCTATTTATGAAGGCGTACTAAACATGAAAGTTCGAGATTATGGCATCCACTGTTCCATAACCTGCTCAAATATATCTACGTTAACCATTAAATTACTTCTGACTGATATAGTCAGTGTTCGTTCAGTAACCTTCACTATTGTGTAGTATGTACCTAGACTTTAGGTGTGCTACTCATGTTCTACCAATTATCATATTATGTTAATATGTTTATTAATATTAATTTATGCTAATATTAAGCCCCAATGTCAACTCTGTATTTTTCCTACGTTCGTTCTTGTACGCTGACTTGGGTATTACACGTGTATGACCTATTTTACAACGAAAGAAAGAAGTCTTCATTCTGTCTCCATTGTCATTTTTCAGACACTTCTCGTCCACACTCAAACGAGTCAAGTCGCCATTTTTACTACTTCTCTGCCCTTCAGGCTATAACTATTTTACGTGCTGTTATTACTATCAATAAAGTGACGCTATCTTTAAGAGACAAATTACTTGTGCCCGCTTCATAAAGTTATTTCATCCACCTCCAAGGTGGCATCTTTGAGAAGTCATATAGCACACAATTGACATCATCATTTTAACAACTGCAGAAAATCCCAATATCTTCACAACCTACGTAACCTGCATATCGCATAGTCAGGCAACCTTCGGATGTGTAATGCCTCTGTCATTGTTAGCTTTCACAATTCCATGAGCCTTGCTACTTGAAATATTATGTTCAATAAAACATTGGTCCTTGCTGAAGTTATAAAATGCCACTCTGCTGTTTACGTGCTTAATTATAAGCAGTGAGCCTACACGATTTAAGTTGTTCTAGATTAACACCATTGTTATGTGTTATGTTCACATATGTACATTCCAGAATGTTATTCAAACGCTGCGTATAAGCATATTGTGTGAAACATATATCTTGTAAGGAAACTTTTCATGTTCAGTAATAACTAATTAGTATAGGATAATACTTGTTCGCGATCCTATGCAAAATACTGATTTTGTTCATGTGTGTTAGTCGCTTCAGAGCAACTGTTTTTGTATCAGCTCAATTGTGGTGTCCATGTAGGAGCTTCATATTTGTCTAGTTCAAAACTTGTTAATATTATATCACGTCAGCAGCAAGTTCATCCGCAAGCATGTCGTGCTCGACAACATATGTGAGTGCATTTTGGTTTAAGACAAATTAAAAAAGCAATTCCACTTGATCTCCAATTTCTCCGCTATACACTTAGTAGTTGGTTCTATTATCGACCTGTTACAATGCAGTTGCTTCATTTGAAGAAATTGGACTTTGCATGAGGCAAAGAGCAATAACGTCACAGCTGAAGATTTCAGCTAGGATTAGTATGTGATAAGTGTAGGTTTTAATGATACAAAGATATGTATATTCACATGTTGATTACAATTCCAATATCAACTGAAAAACGAATTGTAGGATGGAGATTCATGTTATAAAAGTGCAGATATGGCATACAAGTGAATGTGCTGATTCTAATCTTGGTAAATATATATGCATTGTGCATTCCGAGCATTCAGCAATAAAGTTCAGCCATTTTATAGTTAGATACTCTGAGACTTGCTAACGACAGGAACGTCGAACTAAAAATAACGTACCTACTAACTTTATGTTATAAAATTGAAGCTTCATCTAATGAGTTTTGCTTCAAACCGTAATTAGTAAGAAGGATGTTACATGCAAGGGTAAACTGAAACACTAATATTGCTCTCTGCACCCTGAGACGACTGTCAGTGAAACACATTAACTTGCCGTTTAGAATATTTTGTTCAAGTATAACTTCTCCATTATGCGCATTAAGCGAAACAGGAAAATTGCATTTGGAAGCTTAGTATATACTAGAGTATATACCCTATACCCAATGTTGTTTCAAAACTCAGAATCCAAAAAAGTGTTTTTATTAAAAATAAGAAATAAAATTTCGAGTTTGTTTGGTTCTTACAAATACATGTTGCACAATAATGTCATAATGCAAATTAAATAATCCTCTGTCCCATATTCTTTTGCATGGACTCGTAACGCGTATTGTCTTTACAGAAAAGACTAAAACAGATGCAACAGTTTACATGCGTTTCTCCTTTCAGTCCGAAACAACTAATTATCCGAACTTCGTAATTAAAAGTATACGTAGAATTTGAAATTATCCTCACAGCCGTCGCATAACGTATTTCTACCTTATTTACCAAAGTTCCATAACACAATGGAACATTTAAGATATTTCCTCTGACATTTTTAGAAGCACTTTCCTAGACTTTGCTTTTCTAATTATTATCATTAGGTTCATAAGCACTTCAGTAAAAATACATTTTCGGCGGCATTGATATTTTAAACATGCAATTGCTCAGATTAGTTACGTTTTGATGACAAAATCAAATAAACGTATCGCTTTCTTCATCGTTCCAATTATTTGTGTATGTGTACCTTGTATGACGTACAAAAACAACATCCACTTTACAACAGTTCACGGCACACTAACGTGTATGTAGACATTGCCCAACTGATGCTCCAACAACTTTCGTAAAAAAGTAAAAAAGGAAAACTCAGTTTATAGTCAGAACCCACTCAGACGTTATTAGTCTGTTTTCCAGAGGTGAGACTTTTCGTGTAAGAAGCCTTTTTGCTAATATCAACAGGAAAAGGTGTACGGGTTCCCCTTTCAGTCGTCAGTTCGCAACAGTGCGAGCTGGGAAACTGTCGTGGGGAAAGCTTTGCGGTGGATCGGAATCCGTGTGGCGTATTTACTCTTTCCAGAGTAGCCCCGTAAAGCAACTTTACATACACATTTGTTACGTTCACCTTGCTCAGTTTTACGTTAACACTACGAATCAGTCAGGGTATTTCCCTGTACGACTAGCTCACTAAATTAAGTCTCTATATACTCGTGTTTTCGAATTGAGTGTGTGATCTCGGTGTAAGTAACGTGAACAACAACAAGTGCAAGGATTACGAAAATATTTAAGCGTATTACGACATGGAAGTGAAATCGGGAGACCATGTGCCAATGTGGGATATTCCTGTCCTGGTTGAGAAAGTACTAAGTGGCAGTTTGAAAAACATATCGCTAATTTTGAGTGACTGGCAAGTGGAAAGATTACAAAAAATGGGGGAAAAGAAGATGGGAGTGGAATGTCTCCTACATTCCTGGCTGATTGCGCAACCAATGCTTTCAAAAGGTAGAGAACGAGTGAATTTGTGCTTACATCATCAAAGATGCGCTTCATTCTTTACAAATTAACTTACATTTTTTTAATGTTTCCCACTTACTCATAGAATGTTGCAAAATGTGAAATATTTTTTTAAAAAGCGCTGAGGTAGTTAAGAAGTTTTTATTGCGTAATTTCACGCCATTTTGAAAATTGGTTAGGAGTGTTTTGTAGCGCCACTTGGGACGATATTTATTGCTGGCCTCCCACGCCAGCGGGAACCGTCGCGACAAGATCTTGCAGCGAGGCTTTTGAAAAAACGCAGCCAAAGTACGCTTCCCATCTTGAAGGTAAAAAGGAATGAGTTTATTTTAAGGAGTGGTTTACTCAACAATTTTGAGTTTCAATGGAGATGATGGCATGGGACATAAAATTATACGAAATTGCTGATCATTAGAATGATTGTATGCAACATGTTTTTTTGTGGTCGGGTGACGTTTAGTAATTGCATATAATTCTATTCGTATATTATGAAGGACATGGAACCAGAGTGTGTCTAGAAAATGGGACTTGGTTGTGGGGGGACTGGCCAAATTACTCGGAGTGCGCCGATTCATACGAAGAGCATATTCGCACCACTGTGAGTACAATTGATGCCTAATGCGTGATAATTTGCTGTTTTATCTTCACAACTGTGTGTTGTCATATATGTTTGACTTAAGGAAGAAGAGAAAGAGCTTGTGGCGACTGTTCAAAAAATCCTGTTTTTTGGGTCCATCATTTCCATAATTTGTCTAACTTCAGCGGTGGCAATCTTTTATTATTTTAAGTAAGTGACCAGTATAAGTAAATTATATTATTTATAAGCAAACGGTCACTTCCCACTACAAATGTTTTCTTGTGGATCAATAAATGCAAAATTAAAAGGACATATTTCAGTTTATGCATTTACAATTAACAAATATCCAAGCAGATAAAGACATGACACGAATTTTAACAAAATCTCAGTTACTCTTGTACATTTAACCATAAATTTTCTCAAGGTACTGATTTGAATTAAGGATATGAGAAGATGTAAACATTTCCGTCTCACTACTGTTTTTTGTATGGAACTGTGCTCCAACAAATTTGCTGCAAAACATATGAATATATAATAACTTGGACCTTTCTTCGTAAAAGAAACTCCATCAAAGGAAACTAAGACAAGGACAAACTAGCTAGGTGATGTTTTACCTGTATGGAGGGCAGACGTCGAATAAGAACAAACATTAGTACTACGAAACAGGCTATTAGTTGTATAAAAGTTAAAAGTACTAGTTTCCACCAAGATCAAAGTGCAAATATAATGGGGCAAGAGAGTATTATTATGTTTTTGGGTCGGGTCGCAAGAAATAAGTATTTCTACATAAACGAAAGTTGTCCCGTGTTTTTTTTAGATCTTTGTGGTGTGACCGGATCACAATCCACATTCATCTAATGATCGCTCTAACGCTTCGATATGTTCTACTCATTGTAATCACGGAGCCGTTTGTGCTGGACCGGGCCATCAATTATAGGAGCTTGGTAAGCTATGATACCTCATTCTCTTTTATCTATTGCGTCGGTCCAACTCACTGAAATAAATAATTCAAACGAAAAACGTAATCCAATTTGTAGGATATGCTCTGCAAAGCAGTTCTAATTTTGTATCTATACGCGACCGTCGCCTCTATAAATTGGATGTTCATCCAGGGAATGTATATCAACAGGAAACTGACGACGAATGTCTTTGATGGGGGAACGCCGTTCGAAATATACTATGTGATTGGCTGGTGTAAGCTTTTCAAACTATGTGTACGTTGCGTATAATTGGATAAGTGGTTGATGTAATATGTTCTAATCGCTTTGTAACCAGTATTTCCGTTTCTGCTCGTATTCGTTTATGCCGTTGTGATGGAGATTAGACATCCTATAAAGTGCTGGAAAGGCTACAGTGATATGGACGAAATGTGGATTATCCTCGGCCCCATTCTCTGTGCACTAATAGTAAGTTTAACTGTAAATCGAAATGGTAGGGTCCTTCCGTTTCAACAACCTCAAAAGCCAAACATTTTGATTAATTCCGTTATTACAGGTAAACTTCCTCTTCCTACTAAACATTGTCAGAATACTGGTAACAAAAGGGCATACCAGTTCAAGTGCTGGTTCCTCCGACTCCATCCAATTCCGGCGAGCTGCCAAGGCAACAGTTTTCCTCCTTCCGTTGTTGGGTGTAAACAATCTCTTGTTCGTCTATAATCCCGGGGGAAACTTTCACAAATACTATGTAATCTTCAATTCTCTATTTGGCTCAACACAGGTAAGCATGGAGTGTACTGAATGAATCATGCACCTATTTAATTCCAGGACATTGTACTTTGTTCTACATAGTAGTTTGGCTAGTTTAACTTTCCGTTGCGAATCATAACCGTAATCAGCTTTTTATATGTATATTTCCAAAGGGCATATTTGTCTCTGTTGTCTACTGCTTCCTGAGTAAGGACGTGAGGGACGCATTCCGTCTTGTCTATCGACGTCATAAGGCACGTCAAAATGGCTTTACAATTCGACGGCAGGTAAATGTTCGCCGGGGTAATAGGAGACCGTCTGCAGGCAGGCAGCGGACCAATCCTCTTATCATCGTGGAACAACCTGTAAATGCAACTAGATGTCAAATTAGATCCTCCGATCATCTTCAGCCGTTTCAGAATCATACACAGAAAGGCAAACTGTCTATGAGCCCAGTTGAAAGCAGCAACAATGCAGCCTCCAATCAAGATATACTCGCAACAGACTTGCAAGCTGTACATCGAAATGAGCCATCCGTATCAAGTAACTCGGTTTCATCAAGTTGCAGTGTTTATGGGAATGCATCTGTACTCAATAGTGCAAACGGCGGCAGTGAACTCGTACCTTATCGGATTCCAAGAAATGAAGTGCATCCGAAAGATTTATGTCGTCGTAGTGAAGTGATGGTGGAGGCGAGAAATGGGTTCTGCAGGAATCAATATACTGTTGTTTCCATACCATTACGCAAAATTGCGGCTTCTTGATGGAATGAAGCAGAAAGTGCCCTTGAGTCTGTCATATGATGATAATGCTAGTGAAGTGTAGTTTATGCAAGCTAAATGAGTTTGTGCGGATGCGATGTGTAATTGTGAAACTTTTGATATTTTCTTGTTGGATTGAGTGATATGAGTGTAATTTCCGGATATCACCATTCGCGTGATGCTGCGCATCTGAAATGTATCACACTGAGTATGCACCAAATCACTCGTTTACATAATTCTTTTGTTCCGTCTATTGTATTTCGGCGCGGAACATATACTTCACTTTAATATGCTTCATTAATACGATAAAAAAACTTTATAGAATACTCGCTTACCATTTCCCTCAACGTAGCTGCAACCAGAACAGAATACACTTTCGCTTTTATGGTCTGTGTGGTAATGAAATAGATTGGTACACCGGAAAACGATTCATCGGATGCATGACCCACAGAAGCTGTCATCATTTCCATGCCACACTGAATCATACAACTTGAAAAGATACTTTTTGGGAATAACAGGTACATGTTTCCCAGACCGCTTCCTCGATTCTATATCATCCAACGTACAAAGGAGCGGGAGACTGGACGGAGGAATGCGCAAGAGAAGGCAATACGACTGGGGCAGTGTTTTGTGTTTAATATACTTTTATGTTATATAATGGGTTTTGCACATTTCATAGATGTGTTAAATGTATCTATCTAAAATGTGGAATAAACGTGTATCTGAACGTAAAATAAAATTATTCGCAGTTGAAAGTTGTCTCTACATTAGTATTGGAATTACATTTCGCCTATAAAATAAAAAAGGTCAAATGTGAATTTACATTTCTTGGAACTAAGGTCTCCATAAACAAATAAGGAGAAGTACGTGATACTGTATATGCTACGGTTTTCCCATCCGAGAATTTTAAATATTAGCGAAAACAATTCGTATCACTAAACAAAGGAATTCGCATAGTATATTTATAGCATTTCTATTGAATACCATCAATTTTTTTATTGAAGATGCGAGAACCTTTCGCCGACACAGGTTAGCAGGTGGGTCAATACTATGCCATTATTCAGCGTTATCCTCTGAGTATGTCATCGTATAGATTGGCTTATCTAGTTACAAATTATGTGGGTTCGGAATAGTTTATCTGAAACCCTTACCTCACGTAGGCGTGCACTTGAGTTTCGAAACAGGTAATGTCATAAGCCAAACGAATGTCTGTCCACAGGAAGTAGTACACACGACGGACCAAAAAGTTGTCAAATTTTTACAATGAGTATTCAATTTTAGTATAGAATCGGAGTGCCTACGCAAATGCCACAATTACAATGTTGTCAATTTGTGAAGTGAAAAGATTTTGATACTGTGTGCTATCATATGCAGATTGGATTAGAGCATTGAACATGTTGCGTAGGCGGTCGCGGAGTCCACGAAGTGGACAACACTTAAATGGTGTAGAATTTCCCCTGTGATCTTCAAATCCCATTAGCTAAATGAAGTTGATTTAGCTGAAACATAAACGATTGAAGGGCAGTGGTTTTCCGATGGATAGTAAACTCATTACATATTGTTCATTGAAACAGTTTGGCGAAAAATCAAAATTTAGTGGGATGAATTATCCGAATGAGTGGATACGCAATGTTAATATGTGTTAACAGAAGTAAATAACACTAGGATGGTGACACAACATTTGTATTGATATGGTAGCCATTGTTTTGCTGCATTGTAATGAGATGTGGTTTGACAATTGAGTTCTTTAGAGTTAACATGCAAAATCAGCCTGGTAATGTCCCGTGGTTGGGACAGTTTGTTACGAAACACGATAGCGAGGATTGAAAATTGTTATAGTATGTCATGAAGGACTGGGACACAAATAAAAATTGCAGACTTGAAAGCGCGAATTCTTAATCTATATGCCAATGGAACATCTCTTCTAAATCCTATAGAGGTAAGTGCCAGAAAAAATGGAAATCCGGAGAAATTCAAAAAAACATAAAATATAACGCTTAATATAATTGTAAGAAGTAAATAGTAGCGGATTCGATTGGATTCATAATACTATAAACTAGGACGGGTGTAAACCCGAATTAAAAAACTACCGGAAGTCGGATGTGACATTTTGAGTAATAAAGCACACATTTCATCTTCCGATACTTTCATCTTGAACTTTTCTGATAATTTAATTTTTGCCCCTTGGCCCACCCACACTTTCTTAGAGCCGCTACTCCGAAAGTTGGTCAAATTGACACATGGTGTGGTGACAAAAAATGATCAGCATAAAATTCTCTATCGGATAGGCCAATAAAAAATTTTACCCATAAGGGTGCATGGGCAACCTTTCCCCCCACCGTACCCCCGGGGTTGGGCCCCGGAGCCCCAAAATCAATACCGAATAATCGTTTGACCTGAGGTACCTCTATGCCAAATTTGAACCAAATCGGTCAACGTTAACAAAAGTTATAGTGTTTACAGACAAACAGATTAACAGACACACAGACACACAGACACACAGACACACAGACAGACAAACAAAACAATCGCAATAACTACCTTTATAAGCATTTCATGCTTCCGGTAGTTAATAAGCATAAGCCTGGACATACGAAATAGGAGGCACAAATGCATGTCAGAATTCTTGCCTCCCTTTGCTTTCATCTGCATAAAATTAAATTCACTACCGAAAGATTTTCGGATGACGCCAATGCTAATGAACAAGCATTCTTGAAGTATCCAAGTAAACACACAGCATCGTTTTTACATATTACAAAATAACCGCCGTCAATCTCTGAATTTTCACCGTGACATTTGTGACAACAAGAACACAATTGGATGATATTTGGGGGCAATGGCGCAAACGTTTATCAGCCTTGAAATATACTAAAAGTTCATGTTAGCATCATTAAAAGTTTTCTAACACGTCATCATTTATATTTATACATAAGTAAATATTGGTGCGGCAAAATTTTCTTATCAAAACATTTTACATCTCATTTCATTACACACTTAAGTGCGCACACATACTAATTCCGAATAATTATTTTTTCGTCTTCTTAGCCACGAGTTTATAAGAAATAAAAACGTAACACCTGTTTTTGACACACATGTGTCACTTTGTTTGGATCTTGGTATCTTCAAGGTCTTCATGAATTATTATATCCCACGCATGATTCCAATGCAGAGGCAGCCGCGTCATCAAATTACAATAACTTGTTTGTTGCTCAATCCCGACGTTACGCTTGTAAGATACAGGATACTGCTTCTTAACAGTACCTCACGGGCAACAAATGCAGATCAAGATTCACAAAAAAAGAAAGCAAGGACGCCATATTATTCAGGTAACATAGGATCAAATTTTAGTAGCCCAGTCCAGAAATACTGAACCAATAACATGGCATATTCTCTAATGCGTATTAGTTTACGTAAACATTACAGCAGAATCGGAACAACTGTAACAAATCTCTTCCCATCAGGTATTAGGTAAGTGCAGCAACGCCAAACAATGTATCCATAGCTTTAAAAGCAACGTCGTATTGACATATGGCCAAGTAATGTTACAAACTTCATTTTTAATGAGAAGAACTTGGTATTATTACAGATATTGGATTTCGAATATTTAAACAAATCCAAGGACATACGTTCGAAGTTGTACCAAAATATATTTTACCGACAGTCAACCTTGTGAAAGCATTACGTAGCAAGAGCTAAACTGGAATAGAGTCAACGAATGTAACAAAGATGTCAACAATTGTTTGTATTCAATGTGAGATAGGATGTCATGTCGATGAATGTCAGGACTCGAAAGAACACATTATGTCGTCCTTCAGAAAAGTCGAGTACCATTTGCATAGTTCATACATAATCATTGTCTTAAACTGCGTCATGACATCGTAAAGCATCTTGGGTATTGATTTAAATTAGATGTTCTAACGGGATTGCCATTTTACTAACGAACTAAGAACAGTAACTTGAGAAACTTTCCGGTAATACGCGGAATCACTTGGGGCGACTATGCAGCTAAATTTTGTTGCTGCCAGGAATGGATTCGATACACCCATTCAAGGAATCGATAAACTAAAAATATCTCCTCTGCTTTGCTAACTGCTTGGGGCTCTTACTTTAGTGTGGTGCCCCTGGTATTTTATGATTTTTTATCCGTCAATCATGTTTGTATTTCTATTGACTTTTCTTGTGCAGGATTCTTCTTTAGAGTCGCTATGCTGCGAAAGCACTTCAGCCCATGAAAGAAGCCTGTGTTAGACTTTCGCTGATAAATGGATTATTTCAGAGTGTCGGGTAAATACAATGTCAATATTTAGAGCATTAAAAATGGTGACGGAGGTAGTGAGCTTTGTATCGGGTATGTGTGCGTTTCTGTTTATTCGCTATGTTTACGTACCATATTCATAACTAGTTCATAAAACGACAGCGGCCATGGTTTCGATACACTGACGTTGTACAATGTCTGAGAAGGGAAGCAATTGAATTCAGTTATCGGATTTAAGAAATTGTGGTATAAATAATAAATCATCGTATACTTGTAACGCTTCTGTCATTTCTAATAAGCTGTTATATCAACGTGTACCGGTGGACTCTCATAAGTCACGACATGGATGGAGTCACCAACGCTACCCTAGCTAATGTTTCCTACAACAACGTATGTATATCGATTGGTATATTGTGGCCGGCTCTTATCATGTATTGATTTTAGATTTGGTTTCTAAGCCGGATACCGGATAAGGTGAAACATCATTAATCAATTAGACCCCGTGTTCGGACTGCTCTTTTTGGATCACGCACTAATGGATCTTCGGATTTATTCATTATGTTCGAAGCTGGATAATAATTCTCTCTGAAGCAACTCACAAATGCAAGAACAGAAAATGTCTGTCCGTTTTTTCGTTCCATATCAACTCATATCCCTTGAAGAATCATTATATGCATCCATTGAGAAATGAAAAATCATTCAACGGAATTCCTGAAGAAAATCACATAAGCGCACGTACAATACAAAATCTGTCGCTATGATATCAGAGTCCATTTGACATGTTGCAGTCAGCAGTGACATTCTTCCGAAGATTACAATGTCAATTTCTGAGTAGAATGAATTCCTGGACAAATTTCTCTGGGGCTCTGAGCCAGACGTTTCATGCGGCATATGGGGAATTCCCGGGGTTGTGCCTATTAGTAGCACCCGGCAGTTGATGTATGCGAATTTACTCGACGTCATTGCTACAATAGTTGCGGCATTACAGGGTGCAATCACCCAATCAAAATCTAACGCCATAAGTATAATGAAATTTAAGAAATGGGAAAGTATTAATCAACAAAGTTGTGCCTTTGATATCATGCGGTTAAAAACATTTGGTGCTCAGCGGTACAAATATGCTTCTTTTTAAATGCAGTTGCTTTCTCAAGCTGGCAACAGCTTGCCAACATATTGTATAGGTTCGGAACTTTGTTGCAAGTAATTACGCACTTCAGTTGACTTAGGCTGACCTTGTGCTTCATTTAGGGTCGTTGAACTAGATCATTGCTCAATCAGAATCTAGTTTCTTCTTAATGAAGTCGTCTCAATGTTCAAAGGGGTTCAATTAAATCCGTATCACGTTGCCTCCATAGATTGCATGAGTCAGTTTATGAAAAGAGCAGTCAATGTACAGTTGGATGGTAACTTTCTCATAAATGCTCCCCAAATCTTCATGCCAGTCTAAATACGGACATTTAAAGCCAAACATTTCTAGGTACGTAAATGTAATTATTAAGGACTGTTGAGCAATAATTTATTTTACAAACAAAATGATACAGATTTTCCACCGATTGTATTCAAGGCTTATATTAACTTTCTGTATCGCTTTGAATACCAAAGCTGTTGGTAATTCACTTCGGTAATTGTAGAACATACCGTCACAAACCTCTCAACAGTTTTCTTAAAAACATGAGATGGAATATACTGATAAAGCTTTGCAGATTTTACATGAAATGCTGTCACTGATATTCTATTTTGAGATACTTTTCACCTCTAACGCAAATGCTTTCATCAAATACCAACTGCGTTCTTTCACCTGTACTAACGTAGGTTTTGTTGGTTTTAACGGTTGGAATTACAGCAGGATCGCAACGAATATGAAAGGTTGTTTTGTCAGAGATTCCACAAATCAGAAAGCAGGAGTGTTAATGAAAATTAAAATATAATGTTCTATCTTCAGCATGTGTAGAACGAATGAATAATTTTTATGATGGACATCTTTAATTGTGCGTACAAAAACTATATGACTATAACAATGCTGGGAATTAACTTTGTCCAAAATTGCTTTCATTTCTTGGAGACAAAGGAATCTAAGATATGCAACTTTCAAACGAATAATTAGAAGAAAACTGATTATTTAGCTTGCCCAACAATTTATTCATTTGTCCCGCATTATATATCGCTGGTAATTTATTGCTCAACAAACTAGTGTATTTCTAGTGGTGCAAATGTTATATCCGAGCACATAAAATATGAGTGGCTCAATGGACCGCTCAGCTTACTCCGTATGTATTGTACTCATTAATATATTAATGAAATATTACGACCACAACGGAGGTCAAAAGAGCAGTTAAGTATCTAAGTTCCTGAATGTTGTGTTATATAATAATATTTGCTCTGGAACGATAACATCCTGTTTACTCTATTTTTTTCGTTCGCAAAATGCTTTTCCAAAGCAGTGCGGCAACAAGTATTCCTCGAAAAGTCGGGCTTCGTTCAAACCAGATGAGTGCTTGTGACTTCTGGAGGCTGAAACGTAAAATGTCTGAATGGAACATTTATATTTCTGGTCTGTTAAGAGTATTCACTATATCCACGTACTTTCGGAATATCAACAGTTTGGTTACGGGTAGTACAATCTCAACATATTGAATAATGTATGGCCGCGACATCTTAAGACACAGTGTGAGGATACGGCGTTCCGAGAAGAAACAAAGATGTTCAATGTGCCCATATAAAAGTTGTCATGAGCAAAAGTTAGGTTTCAAAAAACCAGTTGAAGGCTGTTTAAACCTATGCCATTTTGAGTATGCGTACTATAAATAAAGCACACATTACCGTGCTTTCTAAAACCACCTTTTGCGTTTTACATTTTCTTTTGAAGATACATGCGCTTCAACTACGATTTGTAAAATGCCTTCAGAATTACACGATTTGAATTTGATAATCAGATCGATTGTATGTACAAAAATGCGAGAGAATTTATTTCCCCAAAGAAAGGAATACAATGACTATTTTTTAAATACAGATTTCCCGTTATGAGGTTATAAGAGCATCTGCATTTCTCATTGACATCAAAGCATTCCTGATCCTATTTTTATCATTATTGGCCTTCGATCGGCAGATATTGGATTATGCGGGAGTTCAATCAGTATATGTGTATCCACGTAGGCTCGTAACACCGATATAAGGAATCCAGTCTAATTTGTTTGTTAACCTTACATCAACGAGTGTAGAAATCTCTAACAGAACGAGTTTGAATGCATATTAGTATCTGTATTATTCAATAATCTTCAAGATTAAAGTTATTGTTGGACCAGTCCATAAAACACGTTTATTTGGCTGGAACATACCGGAACAACGAAGGGATTTAGAATTTCAGCATATTTTTTTAAAGCAGGAAAATAAAAAATACAACTTTTAAGAAATAATATTAATCTTTCCATTGGAATTTGTAGTTCAAGCCATGTCTGGACTGATGAATTATTTACATGACGTGACACAGAATGTCAATGAGACGGAGTGCATAAAATATTCCGCCCGCGTTCCAGTGTAATATATGCTATTTAGCATATGTACGTATGAAACATATCCGTTATGGTCTCGTGGAGACAAATGACGTCATGCATTATAAAATCACTGAGCGTGCCGAAATGAGTCATGAATTTGAAAAGAAATTCAATGGCCTCAACCTGCGTACTGTGATGTGTCTTCGTTTCCAGCCTACGCCCATCGCAATTATTATCATCCACATCCAATAGCATTACAGTATATACCATTGAACCGACCATTTCTAAACTTATCGTTTTGGACATAACGTGAAGAATTGGGTGTCTAATCTGCGCTGACTAAGTATAAGCCTATCCCAGTGCACGGTCTATATGCATTAATGATACATCAAGCATTCCACTTCCCCCCGGAAACCAATAAACTTCTCACTTATGTTGAGTTGCCCACGTGCATGTTTCTCGAACAGGGTAAACATAAAATATGGTTTCTTTGTACCTACGCAACACCTACAAATAGTGGGAAGTCAGACTATAGAATTGGAAACATTTCAAAAAGGTGTGATAGTGATGCCACGTGTTGGGCAACATAAACTATATAGAACTGTCATATTAGTTTTGCAATTTCAATTCAATTTCAAAGACCCAAATAAAATTATTTTTGTGGAAGTGATCAAAAGGTGAACGGGAGCTCATTTCTAATTACAGTAATGGAAACCTTACAAGTAAGATATAAATAAGTTTGGCATTAGCTCCCCTTTGGCTTGGGCTCATAAAAATGGGACAACTGAAGAAGTGAGCATTTTTGTTTACTTTCTATTCCAAGTATTGTTTTCCTACTGTGTGGCTTAAGTCCACAAAATTGTTATTTCGCCTTTTGTAACGGTTCATCACGATCACAATAGGAAATTATTATTACAACGCGTTATTATGCCAATTCACTTGACAACGGATCAGTTGGTAATTGTACAATATACACTTGTATTAGAGTTACCGGAACATGCCAAGTACAAGTGTAATCGTATTCGAAAACAGCATTATTCCAATACTGTTATGGAAGTATGCGCCGTCACTGACACATTAAACTAAATTATCAATGGTCGACATAACTGATCGTCGTTGTTTCGTAAAGTTAAAATAGTGGTATGTGGCTCACACAGGTTACATACGTTGTTGTTATCACTTTGTTGAATGATGTCGGAAGCTGTGGTATTTAAGAGTAGTATTCCATTTTCAAATATTAAGTTCTTCGCCTGATCTTAAATTTCGTAACCACGGGATGTGGTAAGATGCAGGGCAAGGGACCTTTCGTAATATTGTGTAACGCCACCCAGTCGGGGAATTGTTTCTTGGTCACACAGCATGGGCAAAATATGAGTGCAATGCCGCTAGAGCGATTCGTCTTAAATGTTACTCAAGCCGAGCAGTGCATATATTCGTTCTTGTAAAAATATCTGCAGAACATTTGGAAGGACTACGTGTATGCTTTCAGCAGGAAGATTACATTTTTTGCAAACTATTCTTCAGTTGGACGAAAAGAATGTCAGAAATACCTTTGATTCAAAAAGAAGAAACGAGCAAGTGGAAATAGAATTCAGGGGCCAACAACCAAGCCAATGCCATACTAGAATTCATCGTCCGATGACCCTCTAGACAAATACTATTAAACCAAATAGGCAGCTAATTTCAGGGTAATTGGGTTTTCAGCTCGTGTGCGTTGAGAAGTCAAATGTATGGCAAAAAATATCTTTGGAATTTAGCAAACAAAATCAAAAATAACTTTTTAAACCCTTCCACACGTTCCGTCAATACTTAAGAATATTTATTGAAATGATTACGCAATGATTATTATTGAAATGATTAGGCAGGCGGCCTGGTCTGATGGCTAAGGACTAGGACTTAGGACTGGAGGAACCGCGTTCGATCCCACGTTGAGGAGGATTCTCTTTGCTTCCAACCTAAGGCCTGTCGGGCAGTCTAGAGGGGAAAAGAGGTGTCGAACCGACCTCAAGCCAAAACGGGTACAGTGGGTGATGACTCCCGCCCCAGAAATCGGAGTAATACCTCTCAGACTGTCGCGGGGAAACCCATAGTTAAGTGAGTAGTTTAGAGATATGGACCTTGCGTATGTGTATGTCGATCTCTAGGAACCTGGGGTAATGCCTAATTAGAGTAAAGTCTACTATACGATATTGTGTCTGCAGTAAAGTCAATAAATAAATAAATAAAATAAAAATAAAATAATCCCACTGTTCGGTTGACGTTTGATGCCAATATTAAGGC